>JBAMJR010000046.1:2232500-2355000 GCA_038501785.1 Myoxocephalus aenaeus | reverse complement strand
CCATAAAAATGAGTTATGGGCCCCATAGTTGTCCCGTTGAAGTGACTCCATGTGACAATACTGCACATCTAAAGTCATGTTCACAGCCAAATGGTGCCAATTTGAACCCGAATGTCCAGAAAAGCAGCGTGGTTCCAGTCCGCTGCTGTGAATGTGGATGTTCGGGTTAGTGGATAGTCGGTGCCGTGAAACTGCGACAGAAGAAGAGGACACGACGAAGTGACGTCGTTAAAAAGAGCTCCAGTGGAAATCTCTGGAAAAAGCAGCGTGATGAGACCGGACATTTCTGATAGCTTCATGTGGTCAAAGTGAGGGAGGGTCTTGTCTTTTTTTTTATTTAAATGTAAAAATATCGAAATGCAGATGAGGAGAGACACTTCGGGTGAAAGTCTCAAAATTGATCAGTGATGTTTTTGGTCTCACCTCATGAGCCACGACAGAGTCAAGGCCAAGTGGAGTTCAGCCATTGTGTATTTGATTATTTACACTTCTTCATCGCCCTCTGTGTCGTGGCAACTTGTCCTCTGTGAAGAAGACCCATCCAGCGCCACCAGAATGTTTTATTATAATAATTGTTGTGACACCACGTGGGTATTATGTCGTGTCTGTTGAAGTGCTCTGGTCATCAGGGTGGAGGAGAGGCCTGAAGCCTGATGATGGACTCACATCACACAACAAACCTCCACCTGCGTCCTGCTCCCTGACACCACCTGGTGGCCGAGAAACTATCATGTGGCCTCGTACCCGTGGTACTGTTGTGACCTTTGACCTCTGTTCTCAGCTGTGGTACTGTTGTGACCTTTGACCTAAGTTTTTCGGGAATATAACATGATATGCCCGATTTGCTTGATATGTCCGTGTGCGTTAGACACTGTTGTGACACATGAAAACGCACGCACACACACACACACACACACGCGCACACACACGCACGCACACACACACACACACACACACACACACTAGAGCCAGTCGGCCACAGAGCCCATATTGTCTTAATGTGTATTTAGTCACTCTCTCTATTAGAGAGGGAAGTCCAGAGGCCAAAGGTCTCAGAGCCCGCCCCTCCTCAACACACACACACACACACACACACACACACACACACATGAAGAGGCTCTTCGCTGACCTCTGACCTGCTGACTCTTCGCTTGTCTCACTTTCTCCGTCTGACCCTCTGGTCTCTTCTGCTCTCCACACTTGGCTCTTGCTTTGTCGGTTGTTGTTCTGCAGGTCATGCATTCACTCGGATAATGACTCGTTTCAGCCTCTCAAAGGACTCGGTCACTGTGGGAAATATGCTGATAAGCTTTGCGTCTTACGTCGAGATTCACTCCTGTGTCATATCTGTGTGTTCCAGGTCAAGTCATGTGATAATATTTATAATAGATCTCCAAAAAACTACACACACACACACACAGTTCAGATCCAGGCTATGCTAAGCTAACCATGTCCTCACTCTAACCCTGTGTGTAATCAATGTGTGAAATCTCGAGAAAGATGCGTATTTTGTTCCTTCAAGGGCCACATAGGAAGACGGTCGATACCCGTTAGCTTAGCTTAGCATAGAGACCACTGGAAGCAAAGGGGAAACGGATAACAAAGTCCACCTCCCAGCATCTTTAAAGCTCACTAATTTTCTACGCCAGGCGTGTGTGTGTGTGTGTGTGTGTGTGTGTGTGTGTGTGTGTGTGTGTGTGTGTGTGTGTGTGTGTGTGTGTGTGTGTGTGTGTGTGTGTGTGCGTGCGTGTGACCCTGATATCGTTTGTGCTCATTTACGACCGTTTACTTTAATTCCCTTTTTTATTTAGTTTGGTGCTGTTTTTTTTTTAACGCCATTGACGGCTGACTCCTCCCTCCTCTTGGCAGGTCGGCAGAAGCCGTCAGTGAGAAACACGCCGCTTCGGCACCAAGAGGCTTTTTCCGGCATTCGGCACGGCTAGAACAGACTTTACCTGCCCACGTTATGACCCTTTGTCGTGGCTTTAAAGACTGTTACTGGACTGAAACAAGGCCCTTTCTTTGTGTGACCTGTAATGGAGCCCAAACCGAGGAGTGGGACTCCTCTCCGTTTGGGACAGGCAGACACACCTGGCGGAGGTCTGAGTGCTCTTTCCTCGTTAACTTGTTTGTTCAATCAGTAAAGCACTTCCTGGGAGCCGTTGCCAGGCGACCAGCAGAACTTTTACTGCACTCAGCCAATGGAACGGTGAGCAGCGTAACGCCTCCCGCGGCCGCAGAGCTGCTTCCCCCTCACGGCTGCCACTAACGAGGTGAACGATGGAGATCACACCAGAGCGCTCAGACAGGAAATAGTGATCGCTGAAATGTTTCACGATCAGACGTTTAACTTTCACTGTCGTCTGCTTTTCAGTGGCCTTTTGAACTCTTGACCAGCTGCTGGGTTCCTCCATCTACACACACACACACACACACACACACACAGTCCCTTTGACCAGCCAAGTGGTGGTCACTCAAGCCCAGAGGCAGGGTGAGCCGGTGGTCACGGCGACCGGTGCAAGGGTCAGTCTGGGGTCGTTGTGTTGCCCTGACAACAGAGGCAAGAGTCAGTCAGCAGTTAAACCTCAGCCCGGGTCAGCGGATGGTCAAATACAGCGACTGGATTGTCCTCACACACACACACACACACACACACACACACACACACGTTTGTTTAAACACATAGAACACACCTCACCCACCCTGAGGTGCACTTTCATTTGGTTGACACGTAATTATTATACACAGTAGCTGTGGTCTGTTGAGAGTTAACACAATTAAATATGTAAATACATAGATAATGATATAATTACCCCGGGTTTGATGGATGAAGTTTACAGACGTATTTATTTAAGTTACACTTTGGATAGTTGAAAGAACACACGACTCAGTCGACAAATGTGTGTGTTAAATTACACAATTGTTTATGTATTTAATAATTTAAATATATGATTAGTTATGTATTTGTATATTGTAATTGTGTCCCTTAAGTCCCTCCTGTTGTCATGGTGGTGTGTGCTTGTGTTTTTCTTTCACGCTTAAATTAAAAAGTGTCCTCACTGTAATTATATTTTGAAGAATTACAATTTTTATATATATATATATATATATATAATTTGTTTGTATTTTATTATTATTAATAACAAAATGCATGACACTGGTTTCAGGTTCTCTTTCCATTCACAACTTCAATCCAGATGAAATCGAGCGTCACTCTGGTGGCTCTGCTCTTTCCTAGTGAGGGCGCTCTTCTCTCAGCTAACATCAGCTGCTCTCACAACGCTGTGGACAATAACACATCGTAAAAACTGACATATCAATAAAGCATTTTATTTTAAGGGTCTTTCAATATATTTCCTAATAGTTCTAATGATTTCCATGGAAGATTGCTGGAATGAGCCATTTAATTTGCAGCGAGTTAAAAGAGACAACGTGCTGGGACTGTTCATTTAAATTAAGATGAAAGAAGAAAACTGCTCAATTTAAGGAAATAACAATTAATTATTCAGTTATTATTGGAGACTTTATTAATTATATCTGTTAACTTCAATCTTAAATGAATATACTAACATATCCAGACACCTCGATCTGTATAAAAAATCATATTCAGGGCGCTATAACTAAAGGATTTCAGAAATATTGAGGTAAAGTGATAATACTGATAAAACACTAATTAAACAAATAATTTTAAAAAATCTATTATTTAGTGAATTATATTTTCTGTCAATTTCCTTTCATAAAGTCATAAAGGCTGTTTTAGCCCTCTTCACACTGGCCACCTTTAATTTGTGTTGGTCTGAAAGTCGTGAAATTAAAATATGTATCCTCGTAATTCTATCCATGACAACACACACACACACAGAGGGAGCAAACCTATATATATATATATATATATATATATATATATATATATATATATATATATATATTCCCAGAACTGAATGGATTTTGCTCCCAAAAATAATTCTGACAACTCAACAATGCTGACAACACGCTGGTTAAATATTGAGTCAATATACCAACAACCTAATATTTGGGTAAATTGACCCAAACAATGTTGTTCTGTTATTTTTATGTTACTCTTACTGTATATATATATATATATATATATATATATATATATATATATATATATATATATATATATATATATATCTGGGGTTACTACCCATGGGTGCTGCAGTATCGTGTTGTTGCTTCCCAGTGATTTAGTGTGAAGAAATATAGAGAACAGAGTAAGTAGAGTGTAGTAACTCATTGAACCCTCTCTGCTTTAAAAGGCCAGTTTAGAGAATCCAGAATGATTCTCTAAATCTCCCCTCAGACTCTTCTCCATTCCAGCTATAAGTCACATGACTGGTGGACTATGAAGGAAACTAGAAACAACTCCAGAAACCTTCCTCGTGAAGGCAGGTAGCTGCAGGAATTGATGAATAAGACATGACGCACTGGGGGACAGTTGTGTTTTAAAGAAGAAAATAACAATAACAACAATATACATAATAATAATAATAATAATAATGAGTCATTAATTCCTTTTGTAATTATTGCCATGAATTGAAATAATCACACTTTACCACCAATATTGATAGAGAAGCTATATATTATCAGATTGAATTACTTTTATTCTATTGTATTGTATTTTTTTATTTTGTCTACTTGTGATTTTGGTTTACTTATATATATATTTTTTCTGATTTTGGTTCAGCTTTGTGGCCCGAAGAGCCTTACAGCAGAAGGCCTGTCAGTAGTGGTGTTAGTTTAAAGAAATAAAGTGACCCAGTGACGTGAACATAACATCACTGCCCTGGCTTTGTGTTTAACAGAACTAACATTACCTGTAATTCAGTGCTATATATACAGTGTATATTTGTGTGTAATAGCATATACACACATAATAATAATAAGACACATGTATCACAATAGTTGTATAATTCTTACGTATACGCATGTTTTCTCTCTCATCTCTCAGTGTATTGTATCCACACCTGCACTAAAACATTTTTCCCAAATGTTGCTGTTTTCAGGTGATGATTTTTAATCACCAAAATAGACTTATTTTTTAAGAATACAATAAAGAAACTCAAAAGGCAATTCAGCAACACACACGGGCTGCCACAGTGTTTACACCCTATTGAAGCACCGTGTTTGCAGTGACTCCGTTTGTCCAACAGGAGGCGCAGGACGGTGACCCGGCCTTCAACTCAACACCTCTGCTTAGGCACAGCGACCCGGCCTTCAACCCTGACCTTCGACCCCAGCCGAGGTTCAGCCTGGGGTCGTCTCTCACACACGCAGCACACGGGTTCAGAGAGCGGTCAGGAGCCGCCGCTCCGATTCCACGCCGGCTTCCGATCTTTATCAAACGCAATGAAACCGCACGACTTCAACCTGTTTGTCTTGGTTCCTGGTCCACTTTATAGAAAAGATTAGATTAGGTCAGATTAGATTAGATTAGGTTAGGTTAGATTGGATTAGATTAGATTAGATTAGATTAGAGCCCAAAAATTACCACCAGGCAGCAACAAATAAGAAAATAAAGCAAAAAAGATGCAAAAAGTTACAAAATTGAGTCCATCCCCATAAACCTCCATGACAAAATGCTCAACTTTACAGCAGAAATAAACATGTTTACAGTCTGGTACATTGTTTATTGTTGTGGTACATATAATGTAACCCATCTGTTTAAATCATATTAAGATTTAAAGTTATGCATAATTAAGGGAGTGGCCGCTTTTGAGGCCACTCCCTTGATTAGCCTGCTGCTGCTGTGAGAGTGAACCAAATCTTGGCTTTAAAGTTACGGGTCAGAAAACCAAACCGCGAGGCTGAAAGATTCTAAAGTGCTGCTTAGAACTAAGGGGGCGGAAAAGTCGGGTGATACAAGCAACAACTTTGTAGTACGAATATCAAATTCGCTCGTGCTCTGAGTACTGTAGGACACAAAGGCAAAGAAAAGAGGATGTGACGGGGCTCATTCTAAGCTAACGGAAACACAATAATTCCATTTCTCAGATGATTATACACTTATAAAATAGGTTATATCATATCATATTAAAAAACAATTTCTGCCGATCATCCAAAATGCTGCACACTGTTCCTTTAAGGGCCTCAGTAAGCCATGAGAACAAACAACCAGGACTGAAACTGAAGCAGCTAAAAAAAGTATTCATTTTATTATTTCCACCTGTGCTTTTCCTACTGTGACATGAAGGAGGCCTGCTATACATAGACAGAAGAAACATGCCAGCAGGATGTGTGCGATATCACCTTTCACACCGACCCCATTAAGCGCCGGCAGCCATCTTAGGCGGGGCACTGCAGGCTCGGCGAGGAGCTCCAGACGTTTTTTGCCGTCGTTGATCTCAGTTCTGCCGTTTCTTGATGAACTCTTCAAAAGCGCTTCTTACAAAGAAAATCCGCCCTCGTCCTACGCAAACACCGTCATGACTTCCTGCCCCGCGGGGTCGGCGCGGGTCCTGGGTCGAACGCAGGTCGCCGCAACGCAGGGTCAAAGGTCACCTCGTCCTCTGTTGTACAGAACTGGTTAAATGGTCATTTATATTAATGTATGGTCATTGTTTGCTAATGCTCATTGGACATAATGCTTCTAGATAAAAGGGTTGTTTAAGGAAATAAGTCACATTCAAATGAGAGATGTGGAATCAGTGCAAACAGAAAAGGCCCAACCTTAATGTTGCCACCATGATCATCAACGGAAATACAGAGAGCCCAATACATTTATTTAAATGTATGGCTCTTTATGTTTATAATATTACCCTAATTCCACAAAACTCTGTGCTCACAACTGTTCATATCAGTAAAACATTACAGAAAACAAAGATGTGTTTGTTTTAGTTTCATCCAGAATTTGAAATGTCAAATAAATAATTAATAAATCGTGATTTGTTTTATTTATTTATATAATATGATCATTACGAATCCAAATCAATGGGCTATGTATGTACTTTGGACCGTCATTACAGGAGAACAACGTTACCAATACCAGAAGCTTAAAGGGGCATTTCTCTGTGGTGGTGATGTCAGACTACTGGCAACTATTCAGGATGAAGAGGAAAACGTATTTCAAAATGTACATTACCAAAACATAACCAAGGTCTTTTAGTCTAAACTATTCTAGTGTTTACTTTGTCAGCAATTATTAGATTAATTATTAGACCTAAAAGTATATTAATCATATTTTTATGTTGTTGTTTTTTCTAAAAGCACATACAATTAATGTAAATACATTAAAACCTGGAGAAAATATTGTTATCGTCTCAAATCGCATCATGTGATTATTTCCCATGTAAATCTTGTAGTAAAGAAAACTCAGTCACTCACTCATATGTGTGAAAAACACCTTGAAACTAATATTTTCAGTTCACATATGTATTTTTTTCCCATGTGTGGTTATAATGTGTTTTCATGATAATCACATGTGCTGGCAGTTGCTTAAGGTGATAAAAAACAACATGTGTTTCAGTTCCCATGTGTACACTTCATGTTGGGCGTTTCACACGTGATCTTCTCATAAGGGAGGACAAGAAAGGAATTATATTATTCTCTCTCGCTATTTTATTTCCCAAGGCTTCTCTCCCGTCAATAATGAACATTCACGTTTTCTATGGCTCAAAATGTTGAAACCTTTTTTATATACCAAACCTCATAACTCAATCTGGACTAGAAGAAAAATACCTTCAACATAATCTAGCAGCCGTTTTGGTTCCTCCAGAATGTAATTGGCAAAACAAATGAGCTATATTTATATTATAATGAAATATATACTATAGCTTCACCTTTAGGAGACAGGGTTGTTCAAGGTTCATGGAGGTTCAGGACAAAGCAAAATATATGCTGACTAACTGACTTGCATTGTGTCCTGTTTGGGGGGTCAACGAAGGTTCAGTCTGGGTTCAAATCCAGGTCAGAGCTCGGAGAGACCCAAAGTTCATATTGTCGTATAGCTGATCGACACCGCCACCACAATTCAAGTTGAATTGGTTTCACACAATGGCTGTTCTCTGCCAGGCAGCTTGCTTAGTCAAAGAGAGTCGCAACAAATTACACCGGGCTGTGAAAACTCGTTGGCTTTTTACCATTTTGCTCCTACGTATAATAGGGTTTACTCGATGTGGGATTTCCCTCATAACTGGCATCGCATTGGACAATTTTCTTGGCACATTGGTCAAAGTTTTCAGTGTTATTGTTTTGAGCGTGAGAGCTTCTTCCATTCAAACTCAATGAGGGAAAGACATTCCATACAAATTTATACCATTGGTGTGCATGTTTTTTGTCTTTATGATTCCGGTGCCTTGAACATATAGCCCACTCAACTAAATAACAACAAACAAATCAATGGGACTTCACAATACGCAGTGTCAGAATACATCCAGTTCCTTTACAGCAACTTCGGTTCATGTAGCACTAAGAAAAGAAGAGGGAGAAAAAGTGAGGAGGGTAAAAGACACAAGAAGGGACAGAGGAGGAGAGGGTTGTAAATCAGTGGATGAAGCCAGAGGAAATTTTTTATAATTATTAGGTAATACCTGCCACAGTGTAGCTGTATTGGACTCCTCCTTTATTCCATGTTTACACATGGTTTGCCATCTGTTTTGCATAAAGCACGCTGATGATTTGACAATGTGTTATGCAGCAAAGACTAGTGGAGAATTGGAGAACATTGTATCTTCATAGTTAAACTTGGTCTTTGTATAAAACCAAATAAGTTGGCACAAAAAAAGTCAAAAACAAATGTAGCCTAACATTATTTAGCTAACATACTTAACTTGCGTAGACTACACAACTCAAAAACTGTTTTACTTTCCCCCAAACTACGACCTTTTCCTAAACCTGACCATGACCTTTTATTCAACCTCGTGTGTCTGACTATGGTCATCTCTTAACGTCTCCCTGAAACATAACCATGAGGTCACCACTTCCATTTGTCCAATAACTAGTTTATAACAAAATAAATTCAACGCTAAGGATATTCCTATCAATCCCGAGCTGCTGAGCGCTAATTGGCAAATGTTAGCATGCTAACGCATACAAACACGGTGTGAACGGTGTCACTGCTTTGAACAAACTTTATTGGCAGTGTCGACGAGGGCGGGTGCAAAACTACAAGCGTATCACCGTCTCTCAGCCACAGTAAGCGTGCTGGTTTGTGTGTTTTATGATCCTCCACAACACAGATGGATACATTTACATTTTCAAATGTATGAGGACAGCTTCACATTGGTATCAAGAGAAATAGAGTAAGGGAGGGCCGAACACACACACACACACACACACACACACACACCCATGGGGCTTATCTTTACCGTTACTCCATCAATTCCGTTAGTTTGTTTGGATGTTTTGGAAATGAAGACGTGGAGAAAAGGTTTCAGGGCTGCGATCGCTGAGCGGCATACATCAGGCATGAGAGAGAGAGAGATGGAAGAGGAGGACAGAAATGTAGTGGGTTCAACAGCAGGGCAACGACTCTCTTCCCATTCTCCATCACACACATACACAGACACAAACACACACCCTGGGGGCACGCGGCACAGCATGCCGCCACGCATTAAGGTGTGTGTGTGAGTGAGTGTGGATGGGAGTGTGTGTTTGTGTGCAGATATACCAAATGAGCACCTTCTGGTCGCTCTGCCTCGAAAGGAGAAACATGGAGGGAGAGATTCACACAAGTGCAAAAGATATTATAGCAGAGAGGAAGACCGCTGGGAATTTACTAAACTGCACAATATGCAGTGTTAGAATACATCCAGTTCCTTTACAGCTACTTAGATTCCATATTTAGCACTGAAAAAAAGAAGAAGAGGAGGAAAAGTGAGGAGGGTGAAAGACATGGGGCACATTAAGGAGCAGAGGGGAAAGCAGGATGTGAGAAAGTAGAATAATATATAAACAGTGTGTACCTCTCACTCTGTAGCTGTCTGGGACCACTCCTGTTTTGCGTAAAGCGTAAACTATACGCCGATGATTCTCCGCTGTATTATGCAGCAAATACGAGTGGAGCGATAAAGTTGTATCTTCAGAGTTAAACGTGGTCTTTGATTGGATAAAACTAAATAAATTGGCACTAAACATCTCAAAAACTAAACCAATGATTCTGGGTTTTCATCATAAACTCTTCACTTGGCTGGTGAACCTATAGGAAGAGGATAAGGTTAAATTACTGGGATTAACTATTCGACTGTCATTTTTCTGATGTTTTTCTACGAAAGACACTTTCCACCCGTTAGATGCTTATGTCTTTTCAAAATAAACTTCCTTTTTCCCAGTTAACAGGTTTAGGCAACCAAATTACTTAGGTTTAGAAAATGCTCGTCGTTTGGGTAACAATAACTACAGAAGTACGCAAATTAGGTGACAAATGAATGAACATTGGCTTCTCGCATTCGAACCATCCCCACCCTGTGTGTTGATGATCATAGAACCACCTCTTTCTTAATATAATTAAGACGCGCCAAATGGATTAGAGAAAGATTTTGCCGAATTAATTCTGACATTGCGAAAATTGAACTCACCGGACTGGTCGGCTGTTGCTGCGTCGTCTCAAATGTAGTTTTGAAACAGCAAAAGCTCCACAAGCAGTTATAAAACTTTAACTTGTATACAGGTAGTCATGTTGATATGAAACTCATTTTTGGTTCAGAAATATCGAGATTAAATGTACACGTGATTTGCTGGTAATGTACAAATGTACAAATTACCAGCAGGTTATTTCTGGCAACTGGGTTGTGCTTCTTTTTTTTTATTAAACTTTTTACAGCAGTGTCCTAATTATTATAGTTATCCCCCTTTCATAGAAAAGAAGTGAAATAACATTTATTTTTTACACAAAAACATTTGACATAATGACAGAAAAATGCCAATCACATGGAAGTACAAAACGTAAACCCTTTACATAAGATTTCATTAAACTTATTTTTTATTTTTACAAAATGCCCAAAACCTTTTATAAATAATCATACCCTTTGTAAGAAATCATACGCTCTCAACCAAAAATACATCTGGTTAACATTATCACTCATTTAGTCCATGCTGATCGTCAGAGGAAACCTTTGGATGGATGGAAATGGGGAAAATGCAACCAATGAGGAAACCAGAAAGAAAAAAGAGAGACGAGAAACAATGAGGTTGAAAGGGTACAAATGACAACACAAGGAAAGGAGGAGGAACGAAAGAGAAGCTGATTTGCATGTCATAAAAGTTCAGACATGCGCAGTTTCAACTTCCACACAAACACCAGCGCTACGTGTACCCCGAGGCACAACACATGACGTCGCCACTGTTGTCATGGTGACTTGTGAAACGACTGACCCGCCCCCAAAGCAATCTCTGCCACTGATGACAATCTCTCTTTCTCCCTCTCTCTCTCTCTCTCTCTTTCTCCCTCTCTCTCTCTCTCTCTCTTTCTCCCTCTCTCTCTCTCTCTCTCTTTCTCCCTCTCTCTCTTTCTCCCTCTCTCTCTCTCTCTCTCTTCTCTCTCGAGCCAATGAGTGTCTTAGAGTTGGAAATTGGGAGAGAAAAATGACAAACAATAACTACTTGTGTGTGTGTGTGTGTGTGTGTGTGTGTGTGTGTGTGTGTGTGTGTGTGTGTGTGTGTGTGTGTGTGTGTGTGTGTGTGTGTGTGTGTGTGTGTGTGTGTGTGTGTGTGTGTGTGGGACAACAGTGTCTACCTCTCCCTACCTATCTGTCCTCCTCCCTTATCTCCATCCATTGTCGGGTCATTGTGAGGTCGAGAGGAAAAATGAGGCGCCTCTCTGCCACTGATGACAATCTCTCTCTCTCTCTCTCTCTCTCTCTGTGTGTGTGTTCTCTTGTCCCATGTCTGTCGTGTTTCCTCTGCGATTGCTTCTAGCGATACTTCTCGTTCCTGTACTAGCTCTCCCTCTCATGTCTGTGATCAAACGGAGATGCATTGTGTGTTTGTACCTGTAGGGACGACCGGGATGATGTGAACATGATCACGTTGTTTATAGGATTCAGCGTGAGCGGCGCAGACAAATCCAGCATCGAAAAATGCTTTAATTAGAACTGTGAAGGTGTCATTTAACAGCATTGGTTATTTGTTTGTCGCAAAATGTTGAGGTTTATTCCTTTGATGCACAATAGGTTTATATTTCAGACAAAGTGCATGAAGCTACCCTAAAAGTCATTATTCAATTTGATGGGTTGTTTTCATCGGCTTCCGAAAAATTCGCAGAAATTGAACCATCTGCGGAAAAAAACACAAAAACACTGCAGTGTGAAATAAGAGAGTTTTAATGTACAAACCCTCCTGATCTCACGGAAAGTGTGTGTGTTCAATATAGAGACTCATTTTGAATTATACCATCATTACATTACACATGTCAATATTTATAGCACCTCTCTTTCTATATTACACAGTAAGCGTGTGTGTGTGTGTGTGTGTGTGTGTGTGTGTGTGTGTGTGTGTGTGTGTGTGTGTGTGTGTGTGTGTGTGTGGTGCAGATGATGTTTTGATTGTCAGACTGATCATTAATATTGATTACACCATTAGAGGTCACGCATGTCCAATTGAGTGAGAATGATTGTGTGTGTGTGTGTGTGTGTGTGTGTGTGTGTGTGTGTGTGTGTGTGTGTGTGTGTGTGTGTGTGTGTGTGTGTGTGTGTGTGTGTGTGTGTGTGTGTGTTGCAGGTAACTACATTTACTCAAGTTCAGCTCTTATGAGGTGCAGTACTTGACCATTTCCATTGTGTGCTTCTCTGTCGTTGAGTCTCTTGTTAAGTATCTTGTTGTTGCATTCATTCAGGCAGCAGCTCAAAAATGAAGCTGATGCGGAAGTTCCTTAAACATGCATTCTCTCTCCTGACCATCAGGGGGCGACTCCTCTGGTTGTATAGAAGTCTATGGGAAAATGGCTCTACTTCTCTCTTGATGTATTCCCTCAGTAAACATTGTAAACATGAGTTTATGTCTCAATCTCTAGTTTCAAGTCTTCTTTAATACAGCATGATAAAATAATGTAAATGATGGTCGATTTAGAGTCAAACAGATCAAGTCCCCATGGAGTTTCATCCAAAAAATGTTTGTTGCTGTTCTTTTTTAATCAAACAGGCTTGCATTAGTGTAGTTTTTAAAATGACAATATTCATTATACAATATTAAAAACAAAAATGTGTTTGGTATCTATGAACTCTGACCTTGTCTGAAGTCAAAGTTTAATATTGTGCGGGTGTCAAACCGCCTTCTTAGTCTGAGACAAGGAAGGCGGGCGCAGCTACGATGGGGAGCTAGATGTGGTTTTGACCCTCGAAACAAAAGAAAACAAAAAATGGCAGAAAACGATGATTGGGAGGAAGAGTTATTTTTTACGACAGTGAAAGACAAATGTGTGTGTCTCGTTTGCGACGGCGAAGCGGCACAGTGTGAAGAGACACTTCAGTAAGTGTCCCAAAAGCTTCCATGCTAACCCACCTAGCAGCGCACTACAGACAGAAAACGCCCAGGGCTTGCAAGCTTTGGGAAAACAACAGAGCTGCACATTTTCTGATAAAGAGCAAGAAAGCTTTTTCTGACAGGGAGGTCTTGAAAGAAGCAACGATGATTGTTGCAAACATTGTTTTCAAAGACGAGAAGAATGGTCCCGATGTCCAACTGAGGGCGAGTACGATGCTAGAAGAGTGTCGGCTCTATCCCAAAACCTGACGGAGCAACTGGACCGGGATCTGGCTGAGTGCAGATGGTTTAGCATCCAGTGCCACGAGTCCATGGACCGCGCCAGTACAGCTCAGCTGATGATGTTTATCTGGATGGTGTTTGATGATTTCACCACAAAAGAAGAAGTCCTGACACTTTTGCCCCTGAAGACAACGACGAGGGGAATGGACATCTACAACGCGGTGAAGAGGTTCTTTGTGGAGAAAAAGGTGACAACAGACGGGGCCAAGGCGGGCCGGTATGCAGGATTCATAGCGCAATGCAAAGGTGACCCAGACTTCCCAAAATGTCTACATTACCATCGCATCACTCACCAGCAGGCGCTATGAGCAAAAGTAACCGGCTTTGATCATGTGATGACTTATAAATGGCATCCGCTCCAAAGCCAAACAAGAGATCTTCAAGGTGCTGTTGGAGGAGCTGTCGGCTGAGTACGGTGACCTGTTATACACACACACATATCTCATGGCTCAGTAGGGGGTGAATTTTGCAGCGTTTTTTGTAACTTTTGGGCAAAGTCAAAGAGTTCATGCAATCCAAAGGGGAAGACGCCTCGCTGCTCGAGGACACAGTGGATACCTGACCTTGCATTTTTAACGGACATCACTGGGAAACTGAACCATTTGAACTGTGAGCTGCAAGGCAAAGGTAAAACTGTCGCTGACATGATGAGCGCTGTCCACGCATTTAAAGCCAAGATGAACATTTTCTCTGCTGCACTTTCCCTCAGTACAGTCAGTGTTGAAAGACAACGCTTCTGCATCTGGGGCTTCAGACAAAGCTGTAGCAAAGTGCTCTCAAGTCATAAACAGACTGGGGCAAGAGTTTGAGAACAGGTTTGGTGACTTTGATCCACTTGAGCCATGTGTGTCGTTTCACATCCTGCACCACTGCACCCTCTGCTGCCAGAAAACGACACTACACCAGTGTTGAGCAGGTGCCTCATCCACGACGTCATGTCATTACATCTTCCACTGGAGAGCCCAGCGGAAAATAAATCCCCATACTTTTTCCTCTGGAGTCAAATATAAGTCATCTTTTTTATTTGTTTTATTTTGTACAAAGTTATTATATTGTATGTCTTTGACCAACTTGTGTTCATGCATTTCCACACCATTTAAATGAGGCGTCATTTCACAGTGTTAACACTTGATTGGGGTTCCTTTATCGTGGTATTCGTCGCCACGATCTATTTATCAGAACTCTTCTCGTCCTCGTATGTCCCTCCCTGCTACTCGAGAACCTCACATGTGTCGCTCCTTGTTTTTCTAAGCTCCAGATTCTCACACAAAGGTGATGGAGCCGTTTTCCTCTCAGAGCTCATATACGGTGGAATAATCTGTGTGAGATCAGGGTTTCGCAATCACTTTTGTGCTTTTACTCTGATTTGATGGCCTTTTAGTTCCTTTCACTCTCTTTTCCCTTTTTAGTGGGTTCTGTTTGTATTGTGAAACAAGTTGTATTTATAACATGGCAGCAGGCTCGGATGTATTGCAGCAGTGGGGACAGCGGTGAAAGTACTGTAGTTGCTAGTAGAGACAGTAGTGGAGTCCAGCAGTGTTCCCTTTGAAGGGAAGGATCCTGCCCAGCTGAAGCCCCATGGAGTTAAAATGGCTCCCAAGCCCCATCTGGTGGTTAACAGCAGTACAGCAGCCACAGGGCACACTGAGCATTACCTGTCAATATCAACAAATAGCTTGAATGAAGTGAGGTAAAGTCATTATTTGTATTTGCTTTTGTATTATCATTATTAGTATTAGCATTAGAGGTTTTCCAGGCACGTCCAACTGGTAGAAGACCCCGGGGAAGACCCAGGACACGCTGGAGGGATTATATCTCCCCGCTGGCCTGGGAACGCCTCGGGATCCCCAGAATGAGGTGGAAAATGAAATATAATAATAATAATATATAATACAATTATTATTATTATTATTATTATTATTATTATTATCATTCGTATTTGTTGTATTTATTTCATTATTGTCATTTTAAAATGTCATTTTAAAATGTGTGTGTATATATATATATATATATATATATATAGAGATATATAGATATATATATATATATATATATATAGATATATATCTATCTATATATATATATATATATATATATATATATATAGATATATAGATATATAGATATATATATATATATATATATATATATATATATATATATATATAAAAATATATATATTTATATATGTATATATGAATAGAACATATTTATATACAGTATATAAAATATGTATACAATCCTTATATATCTTGTGTATGTTTTGCTCATACTTGTAGGCTGCAGATGAAGTGATTATAAGGGAGGCCTGACCCGAAAAACAGTATGGCACTATTATACACTATTATATATATACAATTATTTATTATATATGACTCCCAATATATCTGTATATCATAATGACCATAAAAATCCTATATAATAAACTAATTATCAATATTATATACACTTTTCCTTATGAAATGAATACTACTGCTACTATCTCTGCTGTGTTAACGCTAACGTCGTGTTGCTCACATCTGCAGTGAACCAACCACAGAAAACAAGAAAAGTCTTGATGAGTTGAAGCATCCGGATGCAGCATGTGTTTTATGTTTATGTTTTATGTTTTATGTAGTGAGCATAGTATTGAGCGTGTACAACACACTGCACCCGTCCTGTGAGAGTGTGTAAGCCCATGTTTCCACAGAGTTGTTAGGCCAGGTACAAAAACATGCAGAACTGTTCACATAAAACACATCTATATCAATCCCAATTAATCCCAATATCCCAAATAGCATATCTGATACTGTCATCAAACCTATAATAATCATCTTAACAATGGCAAGGCCTTCTCTGTTGGCGGTGCTCAGGGGGAGGACATGTTTGTAGTTCTTACTTTGCAACACTGAGCAGTCACCAGTGAAGAATCACACTGAGACTTCTTCACATAACCCTCAGTTTAGGACAGCGTTTCTCAGAAATTACGTCACCAAAGATGTCGCAAAGCTGCACCGTTTGTGTTTGGCCGCTAGATGGCGGGATTGTATAAATTTCATTCAGCCAAAGACTACAACAGTCCTGACTTCTTCTAATATCCTGAATATTATAATCATAAGTAGAATCGTGATATCTAAAGGATGAGTTCACGTGTTGCATCATGGAGAACAGCATGGAAACATGTTACACTCTTTGATGTGTTTATTAAAGTGTTTAACTTCTCCACACATAATAATAACAACACAGTGATTCACAAAACAAACCTAACAAGATGCCATGCATAAGAGATGTGCAAATTATTTATCGGCAAATGGATTCAAATTCATTCTTAGAAGTTGTTTCACAGAAGATAGTAATTTAGCATGATACTCTGTTAGAGAACACACATGTTGAATATCTCTTTGTATCACAGCATGAATCAGAAAATACGACAAACAACCGTACAAAAATAAATTCTGGATCAGAGAAAAAAAAACATTTTGAGAAATCAGCCTTTAAATATATGGATTGTAAACAAATATATACATTTTAAAGTCACTGCATGTGAATATTAAAAAAAATAAGTAGGGTTAAGATTCATCAGCATAACATTTCCTGAAAATGTTGCTGGTGTGACATTCCAAAATTAGGCCGTGAATCAAGAAATACATTAGTTTTTTTCACCACAGCCGGGATGTTGAATGATGAATGGCTGCATCTGTGCATGCAGGGGCCACCTCAGAGTTTTTAAAGCATTTAAAACGAGACGCAACCAAGCGAAGACATTGTTTTCGTTGAGTTAACGTTGGTGTCTCGAGGTTACCAACCCTGGCTATGAGTGGCCTCGACTGTGATGTTGCTGAAAACTCTGAAATATTTTGGCAATAAGCACTAGTTTAAAAACAGGTCTGTTACAAGCAGATGCCAACCACGTCATATATTCATATTTATTTCATTAATTTCATTCAGTCACTCTCCCAGGTTTGTAGCTCATTTCTCTACATTTCATCTGCACAGTGGTGAATTATGTCAATACATATTCCAGGGTGCCCTATCATAGAATACTAACATGGATGCAGGACTGCGTATGAATTAGTACCCATAATCCTCAACGCAGGATAGAGCGGTTGGGTGAATGTGCAGCTGTAGGTGTGGAGGTGGATCCGTCCGTCATAGAAGGACAGCGTGCCAGCGGGCCAGTCCAGGTACACTGCTATTCTCTGGGAGCTGTGGTACGATGTTGTCGGCCCATCTCTGCCCTTCCCGTTGTGCCAAGCAGTTTTCCTGTAGCTCTGCACGCACCATGACTGGTCGTTCCAACCGAGCAATGAGTCATTGCGTTGTCCTTTCCTGCCGATCCCTCTGTACGCCACTCCTACGAAAACAAATCCCTGCCACTCCACCTCCCAGTAGCAGCGCCCGGTCAGACCATTTGTGCACAGGACCTGGAGCTTGTATTCAAACCTCTCTGGGCGATCAGGGTAGGACTGCGCGTTTTGGACGTGTGTGACCTGCTTGTCACCTTGAGACAGGAGTAAACTCCTGTGTGCTGTGTCTGGGTCCAGTGTGAGTTTACAGCCATCTGCCAGGAGGAAGAGGGTCACAGTTGGTCACTAAAGGGAACTTTTATTCACAGACAATAGTTATTTCAGTTGCAGAGGACTTCCTCAGGATCACTATTTCCCTAATACTGAACATCTGATTTCTAGGGAGGCAGGGTCGGAGGACTTATGTGTCCGTACCTAAGTCCCTGCTGGAGTTCGAGAACACACATGGTTAAGAACGTATCTGCGACAAAGGGTCATGGACGGGTGAAAGGCTCTTTCAGGTTGGCACAACCGACATGATTCTTGCATGGAAATCAAACACGGTGCAAGTAGATTTAAATATTTGTTGTTCACAATATAGCATTAACAGGGGAAATAAATAGCGCTCACAAGAGTGTTTATAACCACTGATGTGTAGTACTAGTTGCACATGTACAGTACCGATCTGGCAGGATGTGCGGACTGGGTAGCAAGTGACGCGCGCTGTTGTTGTTCCTGTGGAACGTAAAGGAGCCGATACATTATATCATAATGTGATAACCAGTCGGGAACCTTCGGTTCTGGAGAGTGAAGTCAATGTGGAAGTGTCTTAAAACGTGCATTCTCTGTCCAGTAGAGAAGATGCCAAGATGTCACCGGCCAAAAGGCCTCAAAACAGCAGTCCACAAACCGATGGTTGACGTCATAATGACTAAATCCACAGTATATGATGTAAACCCAATCTAGTATTTTAGGCTGTATCGGAGACTTTTCCATTTCAGGTATCGGTATCGGAATAACTGGTTGAACCAACCAGTTATTCAGAAAAGCAACGAACATGATGAATGTCCGCTGTTCTTGACAGAGTAGTTCATTTCTTGACCATTACACTTCTTATTTACTACCTTGGAAAAACAGGGGAAAAACTGCTGCCTGGTGTACAAGCCAAGCTCCCTAAAGTGTTCTATGCTCAACATAAAACAGATCTAATTATGTGAAAAAAGACCCACATGGTCTCCCGAGGAAAAAAGGGTTATTGCTGTGTTTGTGTTTAGAAGTACGGTCAGTAGCAGCAGACATTGATGTTTACTTACCTTTAAGGGGAGGGAGTGATAGAATGAGTAAGGGTGGGAAAGTACTTACATTTCCTAGGTCCAGGCACGATCCTAAACTTTCCACAAAGATCAACCCTGAAGGAGAAAAAGAGGGGATATCACGACAGTGGACCGACATGTGGTTCTAGCTGACCGTCAGACATCTTTACACATGTGTGTCGATGTGTTAAGTCTATGCACTTTATGGAGATGGTCGTCATCGAGAGAGGCAACAGGTCATTTGGGAACATTTTGAAGTCCGTTTTTTTTAGTCCAACCAAACCGCTGGTGGAAAGAATAGCTACTGCTTGCTGATCAGAGAAGATGCTTTTTTGCATGTGTGTTATTACACTGTGCTGCCCTCTGGAGAATGTATGGAAAGAGAAAACGTAAGAATTACATAAATAACGTAACTGTTTAACCCTTTTTGTTATTCAGCCAGTGTTCGTGAGTCTGGTGGACCCGCTGCATTTATGGGTTATGGAGAAAAACTGATTTCCTCTTAAATATATGATGTTTCATGGCCTATGACGTATGAGTGAACTTTACCCTAATTATGACTCCAGTGTGAACTTTGCCTTAGACAAAGTTCAGTTTGGGAGTCAAGCGATCTGCTATATCTGTGTGTTCCGGACTGAAGATAAAACACATCATTGTTGTTCTTATGGTTTAAAACATATCTATGGGATGACGGGAGGAAGGTTCACGATAAGCAAGACGTCATGAGAGCTTCTGTGATTGTATTTTATATAAGGGAGACTCTCCGCTCGTTCGGAGAGCAGTCTAGGATGTGCTATTTGTTGCATTTCTGACTGTTCCTTCTTTGCAAAGAATAAATGTCCTGATTAATGATTTTACGACCAGTGTCGAGTACATTTTTCTATCAATGGGTTTTTAATTAATTTTATGTTCAAATACTCAACAGATGTTTACTTCATCCCAATTACAAGCAATATAAACAGCATATATGGTTAGCATTTGCCCTTTACCTTTGATAGATCCCATTTATGAATTAATGTGCTACTCGTTTTTTTTGTATTTTTAAAATGTAATACAAAAAGAAAATCAATTATAATCAAGCTATGAGTGATGTTCCTGGCCATTCCGTTCGTTCCTGGAGTCATGACCAGGACAACTCTCATTCCTTGATTTTTCTGAGGGGCTCCTCCATCAGACTTAAGCATATGAGGAAGTGGCATCACAGGTAGCCCAGATCTTTATTCAAGAAGATCATTCAATTTCACAATGATTGCTTCACTTGCTGGCTGCTGACGGGCTGGTCCTGGGGCTCGTCTTCATTTTGGAACTAGCTGAGGTAAGAGCATAGCACCTTGGGGTCAGAGCTAGAACCCTGAAATCAGAGCATAGAACCCTGAGGTCAGAGCTAGAACCCTGACATCAGAGCATAGAACCCTGAGATCAGAGCTAGAACCCTGAGGTCAGAGCATAGCACCTTGAGGTCAGAGCTAGAACCCTGAGATCAGAGCATAGAACCCTGAGATCAGAGCATAGAACCCTGAGGTCAGAGCTAGAACCCTGAGGTCAGAGCATAGAACCCTGAGGTCAGAGCTAGAACCCTGACATCAGAGCATAGAACCCTGAGATCAGAGCATAGAAGCCTGAGGTCAGAGCATAGAACCCTGAGGTTTGAGCATAGAGCAGAGAATCCTTTAGCCATCTTGATCAGTTGTGATAAGGAACCACACGGGCAAAGCTATATGTATTGTGTCCCGAACCCAATTTGCAGCTGGGATGGATTATGAGTAAATAAAGATTGGTTCCCGCAAGACAAAGGGTAAAATGAGCGGGAATGTGAGAGCAGACAGGTGTCGGTGAACGAATTTATCAACAATGTTGTAACCTTGTGCGGGAACGGCAGGGGCATAAAAACAAAACAAAACTCTCTCTCTCTCTTTCACACACACACACACACACACAGGTTACTGTGCTCTCTAAATACTCTTTCCGTTCATGTTAACTTTTAAGGCTTTTGTGAACCTGTCTGACTTGCACTGGACTAATCTAAGAGCAAACGTACGATTGGCCTAACACAGATCTACACACCAGTCTTGATCTCAGTGAAGTCATGCCAGCTTGTCTTGCTTTACCTCAGTAAGCCAATAACACTTAGAAGGCAAAGCCTGTGTTCCAGGACCAAATGTTTTGCATTGTAACCTGGCGTCAACCTCCGGTTCTGAAAAGTGAAGCCGATACGTAAGGGTCTTAAAGTGGGCGACTGTGGCTCAGTAGTGAGCAGGGTCGTTCTTCAATCAGAGGATCAGTGGTTCAATCCCCGGCTCCGCTAGCCCATGTTGATGTATCCTTGGACAAGACACTTAACCCCAAATTGCTCCCATAGCTATGTGTGAATGTTAGAATGGGAATCGGTAAATGTGGACTAGTAGTTTGTGTGGGTGGAAGGCTAGAAAAGCGCTATACAAGTAGGACCATTTAAACTTTAATTCTCTCTACTGGAATCCTCCTGCAAAATGAAGTCCGATTGTATAGAAGTCTCCAAGATAATGACTCCACTTTGCACTCGATTAATGGTTGCAATAGCTAGTTCCAAGTCTTTTTCAATACATCACCAAATTGTGGTCCCATTTAGAGTAAATTAGACCATAAAACAGGGTATGCTTTTGGGCGGGGATACCTTGTGATTGGCAGGTTCTCTGCTTTGTGTACGGCGCCTCTATGCCACTCCTCCGCAGTCTGAAGATGGTCACTACCGTTCACTGGTTGCAAAAAACAAGATGGCTACGGCCAAAACGACGAACTCAAGGCTTCAAAACGAAAGTTATGAAGGTAACTACGGTTCTATGAATCCTGGATGACCGCCAGAGGCAGTGTTTCACACTTGATATATTCAGTATCGCGCTTGCACAGTTCAAGTATTTATAATAACAAAGTGACGTGTGACCTTGGGTGACTCCCAGCTGGGTATAACTTCCGGCGTCATCCCGAAATCAGTTCTGCGGAATCTTCTCACGAAATCACGAGATTCCGAGAGACTAAGAACTCTGGCGGTCATCCAGTATTCATAGAACTGTAGTTACCTTCGTAACTTCCGTTCTATTTCATCCTTACTGACCGCCAGAGGCAGTGTTTCACACTGGATAACTTATACCAACAGAGTCACGAGGAATCCCACAGGAACTACCTCATATGGCTCAAGCAGAGGAATTTGGGCCAAGAACCACACCCAGTGGGTAAGGGGTGGCAATGTTCACTCTGTAGTATCTGTTGAATGTGCTGGGTGATGCCCCTGAGGCTGCAGCACATATATCCTCCACGGGCACACCTCTCAAGGTTGCCCCTGATGTGGAGACACTCCTGGTAGAATGGCACCCTATCCCGGATGGCAGAGCACTGCCGTTCGCTCTGTATGCACAGGCCCTGGTCTCCACTATCCAGTGGGACAAGCACTGTTTAGAAAGGGCACAGCCCTTCTTAGGTCCGTCCTAAGACAACAAAACTGGCCCGACCGCCGTATGCATGCGGTGGCTTTGACCTAGGTTTCGAGGACCCGCACCGGGCACAGAAGCTCTCACTGTGCCAGCTGGATAGGCTGATACAAGCTTTCCCACACCCCTGGGGAAAAACGCTGCATTAGGCCACATTAGGCCTGTCTTGAGTTCCACCTCAGACAGGATTCACTCACCAACAGGGCGTGTAGCTCACCTACTCGCCTGCCAAAGTGATGGCAAGGAGGAGAGAAAAAAACAGTCCTTGCCGACAGCCATCTCAGCTCTGCCAAGGTTTCAAGAGGCCAACATAGGGCGTCCAGTACCACGGAAAAGTCCCCTGAGGAGCCTTCGGGGTGCTCAAAGGGTGCAGCCGCTGAGCCCCGTCTAAGGAGAGGGACACCAGCCTGTGGCTCAATACCCTGTCATTGTCAACCTTAGCATGCTGCCCTGAAATAGCAGCTATGTACCTCCTCAGGGTAGAGGGAGACCGGCCCTCCTCTATGGGACTGCAGAAACTCTAGTACAGTAGGCACGGGGCACTGTACTGAGTCCTCGTTCTGTAGACGGGTAGATGGTGCTCCGGCCTTCTGAATAGTCCTCCTGACTGGCTCTGTGAAGCCAGTCAGGACTTGCCTTGCCTTGCCTTGCTCGGCGGCCGCTCGGGCCCGGCAATGGCCGGGCCCCTAGTTGACGGCGGCTGGGATCGGAACGCTAGATCCGACCACCTAGCTGCAATAGGAGGTTTCTCCTATGAGGGAGGCGCCATGGCGTCCCGCAGCAGAGTCTGTGCAACAGGGGAAACCAAGTCCTGGCTGGCCCCAACCAGCACCAGTCTGTGGCCCTGTTGAATAACCCTGAGGAGCTTTGGCAGATCAGATGAAATGGGGGGAAAGCATAAAGAAGGCCCTCTGGCCACGTGTGAGCCAGGGCATCTTGACCCAGAGGACTGGTCCTCCCCCTTAACCCTTTGGGTGCAGGGCCTGCTTCGAAGCGGGGGCAGATGTTTAAGTTTTTAATAAAATCCTATCTTCACAATAATACGTCACAGAGATATGGTTTCAAATCTGGTGGATATGGTTTCCACTTCCGTGTCTGAGCATCTAAACATGGACATGTCGTATGACGCGTGCAAAGCTTCAGTGTGACTCAGAAGATGCCAAGCAAAGAGTCCTGAGCAAAGCTATCTTGGAGAGGATGGACAGACGGCACAGCTTCAGTGCCTGAAGGATTCGCTAACAAGGAGCTAGCCGGAGATAACGGGCCAGATAGCTGGCTACAGCATTTCTGTGAGACTGAACGGTGCGGTCATGGGGACACCCCCTGACAGGTATGCTCTCTCCCTCCCCGGGGATAGAGCGTTAAGGCAAATGCTGTGAAACCTCTACTATCCTGTGGCACAAGCCTAGGCTGTTCAGCCACCTCTGCAAAGGGGCGCAGCGACAGCTAAGCCCGCTGTCAGTTTGCCCAATAGGCAAAGAAAGAGGATGTAGGGCAACCGCCCACAGGCTCGGAAGAGGGGGAGGCTGCGGATGATGTCGTCCCCACGCTGGGGCGACGAACGGGCCCTTATAGTGGCTGCATCCGGAGCTACACCGATGAAGGTTATGCTCTAGGAAGGGCTCAGAGAGCTCTTCCCTGTGTTCGCCCTGAGACCCCACAGGGCCAACTAAGAGATGAGGCAAGCAGTGTTCTGTGCAGCCTGAAACTGGAATTGCATAGATTAGTCAATCGTCCGGGTACGGCAGTATCTTCGCGCCCTGTGGTTACAGGGGGGGAGAGCAGCAGTGACACCCTCTGTGAATACTTGTGGGTAGAGGGAGAGTCCGAACGGAAGCACCCTGAACCAAAGATAACGGCCTTGACAGGCCAATGAAGGAACCATCTGTGGCTAGGCTCAATGGGCACCTAAAAATAGGCATCCTTCAAGTCGACGGATGTGAACCAGTCTCCTCTGGAAACAGCACGAAGGGCGCCTGCTGTGCTCAGCCTATGAATGGCAAGACCCCAGGACTTGTTGAGTCCCCTCCGACCTAGGACTGGGCGCAGTCTGCCGCCCCTCTTCCTTGCGAGGAAGTAGGTTGAGTAGAACCCCCCGGGCTGTGACCTCCTCTTTGCCGGGTCGGTGATGGTAGTCCCCCTGACCCGGCTGAAGGTTGGGGGCCAGCGTCGGAATTGAAGCTTGTACCCCTGGGTTAGGACTTCCTTGGAAACCACCCAGGGGCCTGGAGTGTGAGGTGCCCAGTAGCTGACATGCCGCTGGGAGAAATATCCTACAGCCGGCCCAAGGACCTCAGTCCCCCCCCCCCCCCCCCCCCCCCCCCCCCCCCCCCCCCTGCCCCTAAAGGCTCTGGGGGGGGCGACCGTTAGTCTCCCGGTTCGGAGGTTGTCGGGGGGGCACGCGCTGGAAGAGTCGCGTTTGGGAGCGGATCTGCCTCTCAGCGAGACGCTTAGGCCGCTGGTGGCTATTGGGGTGAGCTGGGGGCCGACATGGAGCCCCTGCTGCCGTATTGTAAGCCTGGGAAAGCAGGTCGTCTGCGACCCGACCTTGGGGGTCAAAGGTACCCGACAGCCGGAGTCAACAGATTGTATAGAATTTCTATAAGGCATCAGTATGCTTCAAATACAGTTTGAATACAGTGCTTTTCAAATTGATTTGTGGACTGCAGTTTTGAAGCCTAGAGATCGGCATATCGGGCGCCGCCATCTTGGATAAATAGGGTTATTTTCTCATCGATTTATATATAATCTGACTTTTTTTTGCAGCTGGAGGAGTTGCCCCTCAATGACCAAGAGGGAGAATGCAAGTTTAAGGCGCTCCTGCATTAGCTTCACTTTGATGCCGCCTGGCATGCAGACAGGAGGTCACTCAACGAAAACAGGAGGAGCAAAGCAAGGATAGTCAACACCAAACGAACATGATTACAGCTTCTACTAAAAATCAATAGTTTATTGATCAAGAACCACCACAATGGCCACTGAGCAGCTGATAATGTTACCAGACAGAGGCAATCGGCTAGAGAACTGTTGAGTACCTGAGAGTTTCCAGTCTCCATTGAGGATTATTGAGTCCAGCAGACAGCAGCTCCACCCCCGAGTCTCCTGGATGATTGTAGCTCAGGTCTAGCTCTCTCAGATAGGAGGGGTTTAAGCACAGAGCTGAGGCCAAATAAACACAGCCTTCCTCTGTGACCAGGCAGCCTGACAACCTGCTGAGAGAACATGCTTAGTCCTCCAAGGACCACTTTCATGCTGGCACACTAGAATTAAGGTTTGATTACCTCAATGTAAAATCCAATCCAAATTCAGAGCACATGGTTGAGGATTGCCTCAACACGCCTCCCTACATTCAATTCAATTCAATTCAGTTTATTTTGTATAGCCCAAAATCACAAATAAAAAATTTGCCTCGGAGAGCTTTACAATCTGTACATCACATACATGACCTCACATGCACCAACAGGCACTAAAAGCATGTGCTGCCGGACCCGCTACTTATAAAATGCACAGAGAAGCATGCAGAGGCAGAGTGACTTCATTTTCCACATGATGCCACTACTCCACTATATCTTTACAAAGCAAATAGTTTGTTTGCTGCTACATTAATGCTCTGAATGTTTAGCACCTTCAAATGAAGTGACAGAACAGTGGACACACCTGAGATTTTCCAGTCTACAGTGGGGGTTCTCCAGTCCAGCAGAGAGTATCTTTAGTCCTTCATCCTGCAGGTTGTTGTTGCTCAGGTCCAGCTCTCTCAGACTGCTATATTGTCCCACACTGTGACAGCAGACCTCTGTTGGCTCAAAGTCTTTTCGTCTAAGAAAAAATAGCAATAAAAAAGTCACATATAGGCAAACGTTATTGTAATCCCATGGATTTAAATTAATTTAAAACAACAACTCAACTATATAATTAAAGTCTGTATTCCCAGGACTGCTAATTATATTATAATCCATTTACATTGTGATCTTTTTTTGTCAAATACTGATGAATACACTCATTTTGAAAGCAAATAAAGAAAAATCAACAAAAAATGTACAAGTGTACTGTACATTTTAAGTGGCAACACTCTTTTCTTAAATGCCTTCACTTTGGGTTTTGCTGAGGGATTGTAGCTCCGGTCCTCCTCTGTCAGATGGGAGCAGTTGGAGCTCAGTGATGAGGCCAAAGAAGCGCAGCCGGACACTTTGATCATACAGCTTGACAACCTGCATGTGGTAGTCTTTCATTAATTTGACTGACTCTGAAATTGAATTTAAGTTGCTAACTCTTGTTTTTAAGTCTTAATTGCAACTGGCTTCTTTTGCATTGATATCAATTGTTCATATAGAATATGTTTATTTTTTACAATTTCACATCAAAGATTATTGACATTTTTATATTATGGAATATTGCAAATTCAAGTTCTCATGAGATTTCCCCACAGACTAAACTGCAAACATCAAAGTTACACTTTCTGTTGTGTAAACTGGATTTTAACGGGGAGCAATCAGTGTACGCATGTTACTGGGCAAAAATAATTGAATGTGAAAATAATGTACATAACTAAATGGACAGTTTAAATCCCTTGAAGCCAAGTGAAGCCAAGTGCAGGATGTGAACATTTCTGACTTTTCAATCCAGTAGAGAGCATTCTCACTCCGATATCTTCCAGGTTGTTGTTACTCAGGTCCAACTCTCTCAGGCTTGAGCACTGCGAGTTGAGAACTGAAGCCAGGGCATCACACGAGAGGTATGAGAGCTCACATTGGTTCAGTCTGATTGAGAATGGAAGTGAGATAATATAGTTGTTCATGTTTTATGATCTTAAATAAAATAGTAGACGATACTGTTAGTCATTAAAAACGTTTTAATTTGTAATATAAAAGACTAAAACACTTGTTGTGATAGTTATTTTATGCGGTTGCAGTGTACCTAGGGGGCGCTTTCACAAGCCATATTCTGTTTGGCTCGTCCCATTATTGTCCCATTATTGTGTTGCAAATGGACTAGCTGCATTGCGTTGTGAAACCCGTTGTCAAACACATCCAGATCTTTATCAGAGGACAGTATCACATAGACCAGGGCTGACCACTGAGCAGGAGAGAGTTTGGCTGTTGAGAGGCTTCCTTGTCTGAGGTAATATTGGACCTCATCCACGAGGGAACTGTCCTTCAGTTCACTCAGACAGTGGAAGAGATTGATGCATCTCTCTGGAGAGGGATTCTCCCTGATCTTCTGTTTGATGTACTTCACTAGCCGGTCGGTGTCTGTGCTTATTTCCGTTTGTTTCAGCAGGCCTTGTAAGAGATCCTGATTTGACTTCAACGAAAGGCCCAGGAGAAAGCGAAGGAACAAGTCGAGGTGTCCATTGGGACTCTGCAAGGCCTTGTCCACAGTTTTCATACAGACCTTTGTTGTGGATGCTTTTCTGAAAAGCTTCTGCAGATGTTGGCGAAGTGTTTGAGGTGTAGCCATCACATCCTTTCTGTGATTAAAAAGTGACAGGACCACATGAACAGCTGCCAAAAACTCATGAATGCTAAGATGCACGAAGCAGAACATCTTGTCTTCATTCAGCCCATCGTCTTCCTTGAAGATTTGTGTGAACACCCCTGAGTACACCGATGCTTGACTAAGATGAATGCCACTGTTGTTCAAATCTGTCTCATAGAAGATCAGATTGCCTCTTTCCAACTGGTGAAAAGCCAGCTTTGCAAGTGACTCAATGATCTTGATGTTTTCCTCTGTGTCATACTTAAATGCTGTCTGCTTGATCTGAAACACAAGGAATTTTGCATACATCTCAGTCAGAGTTTGAGGGATTTGTTTTCTGTCGTCTTCGCCTAACATTTGCTTCAGAACTGTAGCAGTGATCCAGCAGAAAACTGGAATGTGACACATGATGTAGAGACTTCTTGATGTCTTGATATGGGACATGACTCTGTTGACCATCTGCACATCTCTAAATCTCTTCCTGAAGTACTCCTCCTTCTGTGGGTCAGTGAACCCTCTCACCTCTGTCATGATGTCAACAAAGTCGAGAGGGATCTGATTGGCCGCTGCCGGTCGTGTGGTGATCCAAAGGCGAGCAGAGGGGAGCAGTTTACCCTGGATGAGGTATGCCAGCAGATCACTCACCAACAGTGGCTCGTCAATAGAGCATTCTTCCTTGTCACTGAAGTCGAGTTGAAGGCGGCTTTCGTCCAACGCATCAAGCACAAACAGAAGTTTAAATTTACTCTTGTCATAGTTGGTGTTTCCTGAAGCCTGTAGTTTGGTGAAGATGTAATTAAGAGCCTCCTCTTTGATATCTCGGCTTTCCCTGATACATTTGTGAATGAGCTCTACCAAACGAAACCTTTTACCCTTCAGTAAATTCAGCTGGCGGAAGTTGAAGGGGAATGTGAGATGCACATCTTGATTGGCTCTTCCTTCAGCCCAGTCCAGGATGAACTTGTAAATAAGGAATGTTTTGCCGATTCCTGCAATCCCATTTGTCGAGACTGTTCTTACGGGTGTGTTTTCTCCAGAAGGGTGTTTGAAAATGTCGTTGTGCTGAATTGATCTCTCGGTTTCTTTTTGTTTTCTTGATGTCATCTCAATGTGTCTGACCTCATGCGGCGTGTTGTCATCAACATCATTCATATCTATGATGTAGAGCTCTGTGTAGATATCATCAAGATGTTTTTTATCCTTCTGCTTTGACGACCCCTCTGGTATACACATAAACTTGTCCTGAAGGTTTGACTGGAGCATGCATTGGTATGACAAGATGGATCGTGGAGGATTTGGTTTTGGCACCAGCAAATCTGTAAGGAACGAAGCTATTACTGTGGACTATATTCATATCACTCTGGACAAAACATTGCCAACATTTTATCAGTATGTTAATTGACCCACTAGAAACAGTAAAACACAAAACATCCTGAATGAAAATACTAAGAATACCGTGCCACTTTACGCCCTAGGCCGATCGATTCAACAGAGGCGGATCCCTCTCCCCGGATAAACAGAAGCAATATATGTCATGAGTCCAGAATGAACAATGTAACAACAGAGTTACAGCACATTCAATGAATATGACGGAATATGATGGAATATGACGGAATCAGGGGTGAGTTGCCCTCTGGAATCGGGAGGGGAGTTGTCTGACTCTCCCTCTGAAAAAAGCTTCTAGAATCAAAGGTCGGAGCCAGCCCTAACTATAAGCACTATCAAAGAGGAAAGTCTGAAGTCTACTCTTAAATGAGGTGACAGTCTGCCCCCCGGACTGAAAGTGCAAGCTGGTTCCGCTGGTTTTTAAGACTCTAGGAACCACAAGTAGCCCTGCATTTAGTGAGCGCAGCTCTCTAATGGGGCCGGTAATATGGTACTATAAGCTCCTTAAGATATGATGGTGCATCACCAATTAAGGCTTTGTAGTCTGATCTGATTGCAACCTGCTCCTGCTGACACCAAGTATGTTCCTATTGTCCAACGGCAGCCTTGAATCCAGACGGACTGTGTGGAGCTGGAGCCTTGGATCAGCAGTGATTGAAATGGCTTCTTGAAAAGCATAAGAAGAAAGCTTTCAGGTCTGGTTATGTGAATGAACTGAGGAATATACAGCATTACTTGAGGGAGAAGCTGAGGGAGTGCAAGACTACTACAGGAGAAAGCTGGAGGTCAAACTCCAGCAGAACAACACAAGGGATGGAAATGAAGTAAATCACTGGGTTAAAAGTGAGGGACAGACATTCAGTGGGCAGTCAAAGAGAGCAAATAAGCTAAACTGTTTCTTCAACAGGTTTAGTTAATAGCCCTCAGCTGCCCATAATGCTTTCGCCCTTCCCACCGCAAACCCCTGGTGAGCTCCGTAGACCCAAATCCCTCACCTTTCAAGTGCCTTTCCTCCACTAAGAAGACAAGCACCCTCCTCCGCCTGACGAGCACTACTGGGTCAGGTAGGAGACAGCTGGAGAGACCCCACCAAGGCAGGCTGTGACAATATCACCCCAAGGGGTTCTGAGGATTTATGCCAACATGCTGTCTTCTATCCTACTACACCTCATCAAACCTGAGCCAAGTTGCCAAGAAGACTACTCCATCCGGCCTCAACAACTTTGGACTCACATCTCACATGATGAAAACCGGAGAGGCTGGTCTTGGCTCACCTTACACCGCAGATGAACTCATCACTGGACCCTTTGCCTACCAGCCTCATCTGGGAGTGGGAATTTCTTTAGGTGCGTTCAACACCATCCAGCCACTACTACAGAAACTGCAAGCAATGAGGGTGGACACATCCCCCGGATTACAAACTACATGACAGACAGACTGCATTGTGTCCAACTGAGTAGTGTTCTCTCTGAAATGATGGTTAGTAATACCAGAGCTCCACAGGGGCTGTTGTCTTTCTTTATTACATTGTACACAACAGACGTTTAGCACAACTGACCATGTCACTTGCAAAGTGTTCTGATGACTCTGCAGTGGTTGGTATATAAGTACAGAGCACTGGTGGATTATTGTGTTGTGTGGCTTGGAAGAAACAATCTCACTCTGAATGTGACCAAGACCAGGGAGATGGAGATAAACTTCGGCGGGAAGAGGACGGCTTCACAACCCCTGTGTATTCTGCAGAGGATGTTGACGAAGGGGGAGATATTAGGATAACATTTATTATATATTCACTACAACACCGATCACTAGCACTACGCCATAAAAAGAGCTTAAATATGCTTGTCTACCCTGGTGTCATGTTTCCAACACTGTCGATGGGAGCTGGAGCCGATAAATACCAATGACTACTGCAGACTCATCTGTCCTGTGAATCATGCTAATGTAACCTTTCCCACTGAAGGCAAAAGCCAGATGTACGTTTACTTTTCTCCAGTGGGAAAAGGGCTTACAAGTATGGCTCCCAACCAGAGACTTGCAAAAAATGGCTCTCTGGTCACAGACACAATAAAATATGTTGTTGTTTCTTAAGAGGTATGAATGAATGTAATCATTAGTGCCAAAACTGTAAACAGCAATAGCTTCACCTTCATCCTGTGCACCAGGCGTAGGAGGGTGAGGAGCTCCCTGTGATTGTTGAATTGAAGAAGGTCTTATGTTCTCTGAAGTCTCTCCAACATCATCGGCATTGTCTGAGCAAGCCAGACATATATACTATATTATATATATATATATATATATATATATTATATAGAGAGAGAGAGAGAGAGAGAGAGAGATGAGAGAGAGAGAGAGAATGATTAAGAGGCTTTTTTGCGCCTAATGATGGAAAGATTATTCAGTTGTTGGCATAGTGCCAGCTAAAGGCCTATTATGTAAATTAAAAGATGTAAAAGACTAAATATTAGCAGACGGGTAATGTTAAACTAGATTTAAAAAACTGTCTAGAGACTTACCGTTGGGTTCAGAACCACTTTTGGAAAAACGCTCCACTAAATCATTCCTGCGGATCTTCCTCAGAACTTCCACTGTGACCTGCAGAGCTCCAGGAAGGCTGTAGGTCTGCACCATTTGATCCACCGTGTCATGCCTGTTGGCGTTTTCCAGTCGGCTCTTCGGGATAGCTGGGAAGCCTTCTATGATTACGGCCTGCTTGAGGAGCCACTGGAAGTCGATGAACTCTTCATTCCCCAAGTCCTGCAGGACTCCAAGAAGGAGCTCCACATGTGACATCAGTGCGCTCTAGGAGGACAGTTTTGATAATCAGTCACATCATTTCAGTTATTTGATCATCCAGAGTTTCTTGAGCTAACTTGACAAGTATACCAAAACTGTAACCAAGGGCTTTTTACAAATCCTTTTTTATATTTAATTTCGTCGAATCGTTATGTTTTGTGATCTTACTGTTCGTATTTGCATTTAATATGCTTCTTATAGCCACTTTTCAAATACAAAAAAAACATACTAACTCCTGGCTTTTTGTCTTGGAAAAGGTTACTGTTGGCATCCATTCCAAGGAGAGATTACTCTGCAGTAGTCATTCACCAGGTATGTACTCAGAATTTATATCTGAATTTTCAGAGTTTTTGTCAAGTTTGGTCCTTAAGGACTGATAAGGTTATTATTGTAGGTGATTTTAATATTCATGTGGATGTTAGCAATGATAGCCTTAGTGTTGCATTCAGCTCATTGTTGATTCAATTGGCTTCTGTCAGAGAGTACAGGAACCGACTCACTGCTTTAACCACACCCTCGACCCTTGTTCTTACATATGGCAATGATGTGGAGCATTTAGTAGTGTTTACACAGAACCCTCTTTTATCAGACCATTGCCTTATAACTTTTGAGTTTATACTACCAGATTGTACAGCGTTAGGCAAGAGTTTTTACACCAGATGTCTAACTGACGGTGCTATTGCTAGATTTAAGGAAGCGATTCCTTCTGTATTTGATTCATTACCATGTCTCAATATAACAGAGGACTCCTGTGCTAACTTTACTCCCTCCCAGATTGATCAGCTCGTCGATGGTGCTACTGGCTCACTGAGAGTGACACTGGACTCGATAGCCCCTCTAAAAAAGAGGATCATTATGCAAAGGAGGCTCGCTCCATGGTACAACCCTCAGACCCGCATATTGAAGCAAGCATCACGGAAGCTTGAGGGCATATGGCGTTCCAACGGTCTGGAGGAGTCCCGGTTGGTTTGGCGGGATAGTCTGAGAACATATAAGAAGGCCCTCCGTAATGCCAGAGGAGCCTACTACTCATCACTAATAGAGAAAAACAAGAGCAACCCTAGGTTTCTCTTTAGCACTGTGGCCAGGCTGGCTGAGAGTCATAGCTCGGTGGATCCATGTATTCCTATAGACCTCAGTAGTAATGACTTTATGAACTTCTTCAATGGTAAGATTCTGGCTATTAGAGACAGGATCGGTGATCTCCTGCCCTCGACTACTGCCGGTCCATCCTCAAGTGGGATGACCATGGAGGAGGCTGTGGGCCCTGTTGTGCGTCTGGATGGATTTTTTACCATCAACCTCGACCAACTGTCTTCAATGGTTTCTACTTCTAAATCTTCTACCTATCTCCTAGACCCTGTTCCAACTAAGCTGTTTAAGGAAGTTTTACCTTTAATTAGCACCTCTCTACTAGATATTATAAATGGGTCTTTACTAATGGGTCATGTACCACAGTCTTTTAAAGTAGCTGTAATTAAACCTCTTCTTAAAAAGCCCACCCTGGATCCAGAGGTGTTGGCTAACTACAGACCTATCTCTAACCTTCCCTTCCTCTCTAAGATACTGGAGAAGGTAGTCGCAAATCAGTTGTGTGACTTTTTACATAACAATAGTTTATTTGAGGAGTTTCAGTCAGGATTTAGAAAGCATCATAGCACAGAGACAGCACTAGTGACAATTACTAATGACCTTCTAGTTGCATCAGATAGGGGACCTTAGTGCAGCATTCGACACCATTGACCATGACATCTTATTACAGAGACTAGACCAGTCGATTGGTATTAAAGGTACAGCATTAAGCTGGTTTAAGTCGTATTTATCAGATAGATCTCAGTTTGTATTTGTAAACGATGAGGCCTCGACGACCACCGGTGTTCGTCATGGAGTTCCACAAGGTTCTGTGCTTGGACCAATTTTATTCACCTTATATATGCTTCCTTTAGGCAATATTATCAGAAAACACTCCATAAACCTTCACTGTTAGGCCGATGATACTCAACTATATTTGTCAATCAAGCCAGATGAAATCCACCAGGTCGCTAAGCTTCAAGCGTGTCTTAAAGACATCAAGACCTGGATGACCTGCAACTTCCTGCTGCTGAACTCGGACAAGACTGAAGTTATTCTACTCGGCCCAGAACACCTCAGAAATCAATTATCTGACGATATGGTTTCTCTGGATGGCATCGCTCTGGCATCCACCACCACCGTAAGGAATCTCTGAGTTATTTTTGACCAGGACCTATCCTTTGGCTCCCACGTGAAACAGATCTCAAGGACTGCCTTTTTTCACCTACGGAACATCTCAAAGATCCGGCACATCCTGTCTCAAAGCGATGCAGAAACATTGATCCACGCATTTGTTACTTCAAGACTGGATTACTGTAACTCCGTATTATCAGGCTGCTCCAGAAAGTCCCTTGGGTCTCTCCAGCTGATCCAGAATGCTGCAGCTTGTGTACTAACAAGGACTCGGAAGAGAGATCACGTTACTCCTGTACTAGCTGCTCTCCACTGGCTTCCTGTAAGATCGAGAATCATATTTAAAATCCATCATATCTTAAGGAGCTTATAGTGCCATATTACCCCACCAGAGCGTTACGCTCACTGAATGCAGGGTTACTTGTGGTTCCCAGAGTCTTAAAAAGTAGGTTGCGGGCTAGAGCTTTCAGTCATCGGGCTCCTCTTCTGTGGAATCAGCTTCCACTTTCAGTCCGGTGGGCAGACACAGTCACCTCATTTAAGAGTAGACTTAAGACTTTCCTCTTTGATAGCGCTTATAGTTAGGGCTGTTTCAGGCTTATAGTTAGGGCTGGCTCAGGTTTGCCCTGGTCCAGCCCCTAGATATGCTGCTATAGGCCTAGACTGCTGGGACACATCTTAGGATACACTGAGCTCCTCTTCTCTTCCTCTTTTGCTCCTCTTCTCTTCCTCTTTCACTCCTCCTCTCCTCTTCTTTCTCTCCATCTGGATAAACTATTGTCTCTTCAATGCACATTACTAACTCTACTTTCTTTTTCCATGGATTCATGGCTGCCTGGAACCGGTCCTGCCTGCTTCCATGGCCCTGCTGATGGAACCGGCCTGGAACCGGTCCTGCCTGCTGCCATGGCCCTGCTGATGCCCCCCCTCTCCCCTTCTCTACCGCCTTCTGCTTCATGGATCGTGGATTATCTGGATCATGGACCATGCCTACTACTCATTATATGAATAATTTCTGTCATATTCATTGAATGTGCTGTAACTACGCTATTCATTCTGGCCACATGACATCTATTGCTTCTGTCCATCCGGGGAGAGGGATCCTCCTCTGTTGCTCTCCCTCAGGTTTCTTCCCTTTTTTCTCTGTGAAAGGGTTTTACTATCTTTTTAGGGGAGTTTTTCCTGATCCGATGTGAGGTCCCGGGACAGGGATGTTATGTGTACAGATTGTAAAGCCCTCCGAGGCAAACTTGTATTTGTGATGTTGGGCTATATAAAATAAACTGAATTGAATTGAATTGAATTGAATTGAATTGAATTGAATTCACCTGCTCCAGCTCCGATTGGCAGTGATGGAATGACAAACGGATGGACATGCTTATGGTTGCCCCTTTTACAGTGCGATGCAAAAAAACAGGGATTTTTGACAATTAGTATGATTTAGTAATGTACAAAATATACAATTTATGTGCGCTCCTCAAAGCCAAGAGACTCCAGTTAGACAACATTAATTTCACCTCGCTGCTCATCAGGGCCGGAGTGGGGCCACTTTTCAGCCCGGGAATTTCAGGCTCAAGACCGGCCCACTTTTTCCATGGTAGTGGAAATTGGATAAATGAAGCAACAGTACAGCTCTTACTATCCTGTAGTTTTTTTTTTATTAATACCATGGTCCAACAAATAATGTAAAGGTTAAATACAACAATAATAATCCACTTAAAATGAGAAGTTAACAAAAAATATTCCACTATTCCACAAGGATAGGTTGATAAATTAACAAAAGCAGAAATAAATAAATAAAACATTTGAAACGTATCCCACTCTTCAACAAAGAGGCATATTGAACTCATGTTTACCGTTCAACTCACAGTACAGTATACAGTTACATTGTGAATAGCACCAACAGCACCAACAGCATCAGTAACCGCCTAAGCAGTGCACTGGTTTCAGCCACTGTATCTATAACTGTGTCGTTGCTTATAGGATTTCCTTCTCTGTGCACATTAACATGAACGCCTCCAAGTTTTTCTTTAGCATTCCAACGCATTTTTCTGCATGAGTATTATATAGTGGTGATTTACTCCTTTACTACACCCACTTCTGAGCAAACAATGCATATTGGTTCATCAAGTACTGTCATATACTGCTCTTTCTTACAATATATAACTTTAATTCATATTGTTTCCTCTGTTATCCTCTCTACCTGTCCCTGTAGTCATGGCCTCCTCATTGCAAATGTCAGGCTCATCATTTTCAGCAGGAGACTGTCTTATCTGCTGCTCTGAAGCTACAAAGAAAAATTAAGTCATATTACTGCATACTTCAATATCAATATCAATATTATATATCAATATTTGCATAATATTTGCAAAGTCTATGGATGGCCATATTTTGGGTGATATAAAAAGGCTAATATTTTAATTCAATTTAATATTTTGCTTGGGAATAGGTTGACAACGCTACAACGATATTAATCAAGGCTACAACGTTAGCCGAATAGTTACGTTGCTAATCATTAGGCCTTTGTCTCTATTTACCAGTTGCCACTTGTGTTTGTCCTCTTGAAAATAAATCGGTAAGCTTGGCACATTTGGCAGCATCCTCCTCCAATGCCTTTCTTTTTTTCAACCTGGCTTTTTCAGCCCCTCCTGCCCTCTTCCTCCCGTCCATCCTCCCTGACGCGTATCGTTGCGGTCGGGCCGCATCTGAGAAAACCTTTTGGAAAAGACGGGCTACGGACCGAACCAACTCTATTTGGGAGGGGAGAACTTCCTCGCATGGTACAACCGGTGTACCATGCGAGGAAGTTCTCCCCTCCCAAATAGAGTTGGTTGGTTCCATAATGGACCGAACCAACTCTATTTGGGAGGGGTGAACGTCCTTGCATGGTACAACCCATGCAGAGGCTGCGGTGTCAGAATGTGGAACGTGTGTAGCCCACTTTAAGAGAAGATGGACTAACGTGACAATGTCAACAAATAAAATTTTCGACCGGCCCAGAAGTGAAGCGGCCCACCGGGAACTCTCCTGATTCTCCCGATTACCCGCCTGCTGCTCATCGTAAAACGACAAAATAAAACGCAGCATAAGTTTTAGCTTTCTCATTGCTTTTTGGGCTACCCAAGCCACCGTAGGGCTATCCAAGCCACCGTACCGTTAAGGTGCGTGAACGCACCTTAAGGAATAGACGGTCATTAATTGTTAAAGCGGCGGCTCACTTGACCGCAGTGTGTGTCTGCCGAACCCCTGGGGTTCGATCGAACCCAGGTTAAGAACCACTGATCTAACTGCTCATCTTGGCAAGACCCGCTCTGGGCAGCATTCCAGCGCTAGGATTGGCCAGATTGGTTAGGTTCCTATGCCCTGATCAATGGGCTATCCTGACCCTAACTACTCAAGGGCAATGCATAACCTTAATACCTAACCCAATCGTTTCTGCCTCAACCAGCTACGGAGGGCGGGTCTTGCAAGAAGAGCAATGGGATTCATAATTACAGGGCGGACTTGAAGGCAATATTGCATGAAGAGACGGCCTTCTCCCATCGACGACGTAGGAAACCCTTTGAGTGTGGTGACAGAGCAGGGAAGGTGCTTGCTCATCGGCTTTAACAGTTAGAGAGCAAAGGGTAAATTTCATCTATAAGAGATCTTAAAGGTGTTATTATGTTATGCACCTTCCGCCAAGAAAAAATCCTTGTTTGTGTAAACATACCTGGCGAATAAATGGTTCTGATTCTGATTCTGATAAATGATCATTAGTCATTTAAAAGTGGTCGCAATGCACCAGTAGCTAGATGCTAACCGCTGTAAAACCAGAAGAGTTCCTTCAAAATACATTCAAAGATTACTCTTCCAATTTGGGCTGAGTGCCCAATGCAAGACCCTATACTTCTTGAAGAACAGTCTACTTCCTGTATTAAATATTGCTCCTATTAAAAAGATTATTTATACGAAGGGGAAGTAGTCACTCTGACGTCACCCATTGGTTTGTTAACTACAGTTTTAAAGCCTCACATTATGCATTTTGGCCGTCACCATCTGGGTTTTTGGCTGCCATCATCTTATGCAACTGAAGTGACATGAGAGGGTGGAGCTAGCACAACAGAACTCTGAATAATTTGGCTGAGAGTTGCCAGTTAACAGTTTTGCTTGATAAACCAAATCACCAGTTGGACTCAAAGATTGAGCAAACCCTCATGCTGCATGTTGGGAGGTGAAGCGAACCCCAGCCAATAGTGAAGCTTACTGATGTTTCCAAAGGAATTTATTCATGTTCAAGCACCAGCCTTATTTTGAACATAAATGTACTTCCCTCTCACAGTAAGAGCTACGGAACAGATAAAAAAACATAAATGAGCTCTTGCGACATAAACATGAATTAAATGCTATTTAACCATACATTTTCACACATATATCCTTCTCAAATGTACACGAAAGACTAAAAAGCCAGCATTAGCATAACATGACTAATACAACAAAACATTTTATCACCCTTTTTCTGGTTCGGTAAGACAAAAACTCACTACAACATGGTCATAAAACACCATTAAACACACTACATTGTTCCCGTTCCAGGTAAGTGCTTAACCGTCCATAAAGTTACCCTTATATTGCTGAGGAATATTTAACAAACACGTTTTACTTCCGTATACACCATCAATTATCTGACCTTTTTTTCCCATGCCAAATTAAGTGACTGACCCAATCCTAACGTCCCCCTAAGGCCTTACACCTTAAACCCTGAGGGTCTTACTGACGTAGGTCTTGAAATGGTCTAAATACGAATGGGACAGCACACGTTACCATGACAATGTAAAAAAATATTACGTACAATTGTGGGTATATTTTAACTTTTTACTCCCTGATTTGAAAGTCTTCCAGGCTCTTTCATCACAAGATAAGAGGTCATTTCAAACAATCTTTTTTCTTGTTTTTGTCAAAACAGCTTCAATGACAAAACGAAATGTTTGATTGATAAATCTGTGAAATATTGCAATGAATTGTGGGTAACCCCTTTGGGAAAAGTCTGCATCTAATGCTGAATTATGGAAAGGGTTTATAAAGGGCTCAAAATGTCAGCCAGAGAGCCCTCAAACACTCAACGATTTGACAGTGGGACAGCCCTAAAACCTTACAGACTTTACGGGAGCGCGCCTCAAAGTACGTAAGTCTGTGAGTGTCTAAATTAGAATTGGGCTTTCTACAGCATCCTTGTGCACTGGTTCGGTCCATCTGTTAAGGCCCTCTGGGCTGTAGAGATATACTCCCAAAGATACTGAAAATGGGTGTAGCTCTATGTCCAGCTATGGGCATCGAGCCCAATGGTTTTAATAATTTTAAAGAAATTTAAGAATCATTGGGTTTTTGTTAGAGAGAGTCACTCACATTTTTTACGTTACCTGAGGTATGGGTATTAAACCTGGCCCGGTTGATAATTATTAAAGACTAGAGTATCGATTAGCTCCGACATTACGGGTTCTTTTATCTATACTTTTTATGTGTTGGTGTTAATTAATTATCCCGCTGTAGGGCACAGCTCCTCTGCTCTCTGTGTCAGGGCTGAGCTCCTCCAACTTCACACAAACGTACGATGCCAAGTCTGCGAGCAATAGTTAAAAAGATTTCTTAAAAACAATCACTGCAAGCTCTGGATAGGAATGAACTCATGTGGAACTGCCTACTCATATGCATGGTAAAATGAGACAAAACTATACGAGTATTTCTCAAATAGTCTTATTTATTTTGTTGAAGCCAACTTAAACAACAAAAACAACCAAATAAAGTTGTACAAAGATCTGTCCCTCTGCTTTTTATTATTATTTGATTTTAGTGAAATCAGTCACAATTATCCAGATGCTTTCTTCCGTCACTTGACCAAACAGGAAGGGGGTAAAACTAATATTTAAGAATGTACATAAATTAAACCAAAGAAGCCATATATTCTTTAGGCTTCACATTAGGAGGTCCATCTGATCCTGCTTATATGTTTTAATAGAAACAAATTATCACTGACCTGCAACCCGCTGTCAGATCGTTAGACAAACACGTTCACCATTCAAAGTGGAAGCATCAAATGAGGAACTATTGACTAACTTCCTTTATACGTCAACATCATCTCCTTTCTTTACTGAGGAAGAGATGATGGTTGAGGTTGAGGAAGCAGCAGCCCAGGGGTCGGCACCTCTGTTGCCAAGTGGAAAATCTCTTAAAGGGAACTGTTTAAATATTAGTTTTACTAAAATGTGCGCCACATTCTATTATGTCACAGGGAAAAGCACAGGGAAAGCACCTTTCCCTGCAGCTGGCTATCGTGATTCACAGAGCTCCGCCCTCAGTAAACTATCAACGGATAAATAAATAAAAAGAAAAGTAGAGAGTTTAATTCTGCGTGGACGTATTCATTTGCTTTCACTGCCAACGATGCTGGCTGACCTGTCTGCTTTCTATGTGGCGAGAAGTTAGAAAGACTCTTCCAGAACAAGCACACAGCATCTGCTGAAAAGTATCAAGCTGCAGAAGAAGAAGAAGAAGAAGAAGAAGAGTGATTCCTCAACTGCTGCAGCAAACTGAGCAAAGTAAATCTACTTTCACTCCTCTCTTTCACTCCTCCTCTCCTCTTCTTTCTCTCCATCTGGATAAACTATTGTCTCTTCAATGCACATTACTAACTCTACTTTCTTTTTCCATGGATTCATGGCTGCCTGGAACCGGTCCTGCCCCGGGTCCTGCCCCGGGTCCTGCCGCCCCCCCCACCCACCCCTCCTGCCATGGATCCATGGCTGCCTGGAACCGGTCCTGCCTGCTGCCATGGCCCTGCTGATGAAACCGGCCTGGAACCGGTCCTGCCTGCTGCCATGGCCCTTCTGATGCCCCCCTCCTCTCTACCGCCTTCTGCTTCATGGATTATCAGGATCATGGACCATGCCTAATACTCATTATATGAATAATTTCTGTCATATTCATTGAATGTGCTGTAACTCCGCTACACTATTCATTCTGGCCACATGACATCTATTGCTTCTGTCCATCCGGGGAGAGGGATCCTCCTCTGTTGCTCTCCCTCAGGTTTCTTCCCTTTTTTCCCTGTGAAAGGGTTTTTACTATCTTTCTAGGGGAGTTTTTCCTGATCCGATGTGAGGTCCCGGGACAGGGATGTTATGTGTACAGATTGTAAAGCCCTCCGAGGCAAACTTGTATTTGTGATGTTGGGCTATATAAAATAAACTGAATTGAAAATTGAATTGAACTTTCAGGAAGTGGATCACTCCACTCCTGCTGCTGGTTCTGTGGCAGCTCATGAGACAGTACATTAGCCACACATATTGATAGGTTAAGGCCCACATAGTTATGTGTACTGGCATAGTCGACACATGACAGTATTTTTGTTCTCCTCTTTATAAGAGTTTGATAGTTATAACAGGTAAAATAGCAATACAATGTCAATAATTGTCTTTATTCTTGTTCTATGATTTCATAAATACAACAAACTATTTTTTTGTAAATATATTATGACTATATATACAACTTTATAAGCTGTGATATCAAATAGCTTTTGCGGCTCCAGACACATTTTTTGGGTGGGGGGGGGTCCCTTCCAATGCTGAGACCAAACCTACGCCCTTGGTTCTTAGACCATTTGTTAAAGTACATTTGATCAAAATTAGTTTATATATGGATAAACAATTCCTAACCATTAGTACCATTAGTACCAGTACTCACAGCAGCAGTTGTAGTAGTGTCAAAGTGGAAGATACTGATGTTGAACACATTCACATAGTCTTTTCTTAACTCTTAAAGGGGCGTATGATTTGGAAAACCATCAACATAATGTGAAGAGGTTACAGTGTTATGTCAGTGTACAGAAGTTATGTCCAAGACGTCTATGTATAGTGTTGCAGAGATAGATACATAAGGCTATCTCAAATTAACTTAAAGCTATTGAGTCATGAAAACAACCTTAGAGTGTTCTTTTTTTAAACAAATTTCCGTGACTTACTGACTTATTCGGTCAATGAATCCGGATGGGCTATCATTCAGTTTTTTCCAATTCAATTCAGTTTATTTTGTTTAGCCCAAAATCACAAAAGATTTGCCTCAGAGGGCTTTACAATCTGTACACATATGACATCCTTTGTCCCGGGACCTCACATCGGATCAGGAACAACTCCCCCAAAAAAACAGAAGAAAAAAAACGTTCACGGGGAAAAAAGTGAAGAAACCTTCGGGAGAGCAACAGAGGAGGATCCCTCTCCCGGGATGGACCGAAGCAATAGATGTCATGTGTACAGAATGAACAACGTAACCGAGTTACAGCACATTACATGAATATGACATTATGTATATGAAAACTTCCCCAGTAACAACATAATATTGGGTACAAACAGCGCCGCCGCTCCCATAAGGCGCACTACGCGCTGTGTGTAGGGCACCAGGCCCGGGGGGGGGCACCAAAAAATATGCAACAAAAAAATCATCATAGTTATAATAATTATAATGCCGATATTATTTTAGTATAGAAATATTAGGCACCTTTTAGGCATGTGTATATCACAAAAGGCAGAACAAGAGATATATTTAATTGCTAAAAAAAAGTTACGATGGTGCCCCCCCCACCCCCAAAACAAATACACATTCATCTTCCCAAGCTCGCCGTGGTGCCCTTCTCAGTGGCGAACTTTGACAGTAAGCTTAAAAAAGATGGCCTCAAAAAGACAACAGGAGTCAGGGGCAGAGCAAAGGAAAAGAAATAAACTGCGAGATGATGCCCGTGCATCTCTTTCAGGTAAGTCCATGTTTAATCATTGTTAAATACGGGAAATGTGCGCTGCTAATTTAATGGTTAGCCTATGCATACACCTCGAACTAGCTGACGTTATTGCTAATGTTAGCAGGGCTCTCAAGTTTTGAAGACAGGCAAGAGTGACATATATCCCCCGGGAGCCGTTGACACAGGGACGACAACGACGAGGACAAATCCAGTCCCGCCTGTCCAGTATTCCAATCACAGCCTTTTTTATTTGTATCCGTGAAAAGAGAAAAATATAACTGTTAAGTGTAATCTGTGCCCTGGAGACAAGCGCCTCTCAACTGCACATTTACAAGTAGGCCTAACTGACGCCAGCTAGATGTTACTTTACTTTACATTCTATTATGCTTTTATATTAGATTAGATTTATCAAATAGTTGATAAATATAGGGGGAGAGCACCTTGGCTGCATGCCTTCAGTTTTAAATGTTCATAATTTTTTCAGTATAAGATTCTTTGTTTGAATATTTTGTCTCTTTCTATACTGATCCTTTTTCGTTGTATTTCTAAATTAAAGCAGGCTCTATTCTGAGATACGTACAACAAGGACAAGCATGTGACCAAGACGATGATGCAGACAGGACCAACCGTCTTGCAGCTCTGTAGACTCCACAACACCAAGCCCTGATGATGATCAACAACCCTCAACCAGCAGTTTAGGGACAGATCCGCAGAGAACCACCACCTCTGAAAGTCCTGTCATTGAGAGTCCATCAGCAGGTGACAATGTAGAGACCTGTGTGCCCCTCCAACTGATCCTGCTCTTTGGCCGCCACAAGTTTTAGACGTGGATCGTGTTGAAATAGTACGAAGAGGTCCATTTAAAATCCCATCAGATTTCAATTTTCCAAGGGGGCTAGATGGGTTTCATAGTAGCCTACAATTCAAAACACTCTCAAATGTCCTCTAAATCTTTGTTTTATTTAAGAAGATTATCTTTGTTTTATTTAAGAAGATTGACTATTCTTGTTTGTACATATTATTATTTAATGTAATTTATGGGTTTACTGAAGAAAAGTTTGCACTTTCAAATGTACAGTGTGTGTTGGCTTGGTGTTAATAAACTGTTAAACTGGCAGAAACAAACGTTTTTATTTTTTTTTCAGGGGGGGGGGGGCACCATGAAGGAGTTATGCTTAGGGCACCAAAATGGCTAGCAGCGGCACTGGGTACAAAGTCTAAGTTCCTGTTTACACCCCAGACACCCAATTTAGCTGTCAGCTCTACTGAATCATAATAGAAAAACACATGTTCCAAACCATTACTTTCAATTTCACAAAATACAGTTATCCGCGGTCAAATAACATCTGAATAATTGAAGTTGGTTCAATCTCATTTAGAATCTTCAAATTTGACCAAATAAACTGGTTTGTTAACCGCAGAAAAAAACATTAAAGGAAAAGACTTCAACTCCCACAATGCATTGCCTCCCAAGCTATCCGCTGACGTACGTCCGGCGGTGCTGTTGGCGGGCAGAACGGGGTCGGTGCTGGTTGTTAGCGACGCCGAGGCTATTGTGTTTGCCAGTAGCCAAACACATTGGAGGGGAAGTCAACCCAAAGCACGCCACTCTTTCCCGGGCCAGTTGTGTGTCGCCACTGGCGCGTCTTCGTCTTTGCTAGCTCGTCGACGGCAGACGGTCAAATCTCGGTGCTTTCACTCGGGCCTACCGCGAGCCCATACAACCGCTCCGAAGCATTCTCTGAAAAGGTAAGGCTCACGTTACGTTAGCTAGCTAGTGGAGTGGGGGAGAAACGCGCCAGCCATGTTGCCCTGTGATTGTAGGGGGGCTGGGCCGCCGGGCTCTCTTCGCCCGCTCCGGCGTGTGGTGAATTGCAATGCATTGCGTTCGTATCAACGACATTGTCTAAAAGTCATTTTTTCTCTCCGCGCATTCGTTGACTATAATGTAGAGCGCGCGCGCGCAATGCTAAAGCTGGTGGGATGCGTGATGTTAAAAAAAAAAAAATGATGTGCAGCATGCTGGCCTCGACGCTTGTCTTGTGCAATTACCGGCCGGGTCAGGCGGGCTTTGTGTGCTGTTGCCCTCTTCAGTAACCGTTTCATTTGCCCACATGTGTGTGTAACATTTGCGGCTGCCGCAGTGTTTTTGTGTTGTAATTCTCTGGGTGCAGTCTGTCTGCAAATCGCGCTCGCGGTTATTCGGTAGACATGGAAGAGGGGGGGCGGGACGGGGGTATTTGGGTTACTAACGTCTACCAAAACCACTCTCCTATCTCCTTGCATTGTGGTGAATTTGCATGCGCTAATTGGTGCTTTGCGTGTTGCTATTTCAATTCATACGGGAAATGGCATGTATTCAATGGAATATAGTGCAGTGAGGCTTTCAAATCTGTATTCTCCACTAGACTAACTTCTCATTCAATCTGGTGTGTGTTGAGTCAACACACCTGTAGGCAGGATTACTCTTCAGTCTGTTTGTTTGTGGAAGTAACCTCTAGGAATGTGCACATGGCCCCTATTCATCTCGATGATGGTTGACACATAGGGCTGTGCGGTATACCGGTTCAACCGGTTTCAAATTTCCGTACAGTATAGATTTGTCGTACCGGTGGTGCATAGCCGTAACAACTGTTGTCGCTCTTCGGCAGGTCGCAAAATGTATTGTTCACTGCTCTGCTGAAGGCGCAGCGGTCAGAGCTTACGTGTCATGGTTATAAGTTTAGTCGTGGTTAAAACTTTATAACAACAATTAATAACCCACAACTAAGGCTCTTTAACAGCGCAAAACAAACACCACAACACAACAGTTTGTGACACATGAAGAATTTGTAATACTAATAATTGTACATTTATAAAATTACGCCGCTGAACTGCATGCTGGGTACAGCTCGCCCACTATCACACCAAGAAGAAACTCCGTCTGAGAAATTCCCCTGGGTCCTAGAGCCTAATTTATGGTTCAATTGCGCACTTATCTGCGTTCTCAAGAAGTCTATAATGAAGTCAGGATTAGTGCTGCAACAACGAATCGATAAAAATCGATTATCAAAAGTGTTGGCAACGAATTTCATTATCGATTCGTTGTGTCGCGCGATTATTACGCCGGGCAATAAGTCGCGGAGAGAAAAAAAGAGCGGAGCAGAGCAACTGGCCGGCAGCGTTTCTGAGATTGGAGTGAGACGCTGAGAAACGCTTAGAAATAGAAGATCTTTGACGTGTCGAGTCTTGGCCAATCAGCGTTAAGATGTCTACAGCGTCTCATTTCCCTCAAACTTGTTTTTAAATGGAAGCTAGTCAGCTCGCTATCACGTTAGCTAACGTGTTTGGGTTGTGTATTGTCGTTAAAGTTACTTTATGTTCCGTTACAGTTCAGTCTTGCTTGTAAAAAAACGTAACGTGATGAAACATGCCGTAACCCCCGGACTGGTTAAGTTCACCAGTCACCCGTTAACGTTAAACCGGCACACCGGCGGATCTGGATAAAGGTTTTTTATTTATTTATTTTTTTACTCAAAGTAGAATTAATAAAATCACGTAGTTGGGTTTAGCCAACAACGTCACGTCGTGGTCATAAGAGGCCCAGATATTGATCAGATGATGTGAATGAAAGAGTTTAAGGAAGGTGGAGGTGAAAACTAACGTGAGAGGAGCAGCACAGCTTCCCTCTGTCCAGTGTTTCATACATATTGATAAAGCAGGGTAAGCTAAATGCAGCCTCTGCTCCAAGGAGATTAATTACAGTAAAAAGGGCTCACATTTGGCAGATGTAAAGCATACATGTGTATGTTTTTAGTGTTAGTCCATTTTTATTAATCTTTTTTAATTAACAGCTCAGGGATTTTCAAGGAGCAACCTGTTTGTGCTTTCTGAAGAGGTTTTGCACTGTCACTTCTGTTTCTGAATAAAGGGTTGGAAATTAATGCCTTTTTGTTTTTTTATCCGATTCATCGATTAATCGAAAAAATAATCAACCGATTAATCGATTATTAAAATAATCGTTAGTTGCAGCCCTAGTCAGGATATTATGAAAATAAAGTTGATATATCAAATATTGTATTCTATGTGATAATAAGACAACCTGCCCTGTGTTGTTTCACGTATTAGTGTTTCATCTCTATTCATTCTGCAGCATACATTTCAAACGGCTAGACCGGAGAACGTGGGGTTAAAACCAGGAATGCACCTACCTGGCTTTTTCAGTCCCGATACTAATACCTATGATTTGGGTAGTGGTGCAACAGATCATGAAACTCACAGTCCAGGTCGAATCGGGAGCAAATATAATCTTTTAAATCCCAGATCCTGTTTCATTGACGCCGATCATTGATGATCAATATAGGCAGATGTAGATCCTTTTTTTGTTTGGTTATAGCTGCTGGTCTACAAGGCTCCAGACAATTTATCTTTTGCAACCGTCCCATAAATCATTTTAACCTGTCATAAAAACACAATTGAAATGATAAGGAAAACAAACACTATATTTGACCAGATTACAATTTCAGCGAACATCCCAGTATGATTCAATGCAACAGCAAAAAAGGTATCAAACACGCATTACTACTTTGCAGTTAAATATTTAACATTTATTCCAAAACTTTGACATAAGGACATCTTTTTCATACAATTCAGCACATTAATATATAATAATAATATTAACGACAGCTTGTTTGGTATCTTCTTTGCTGTGCCTTTTTAAAACAAAATCCACCACTCCCTTAAAAATTCCAGGGTTGTCCGAAGAGTCAGTCTCGTCATGCCCACGCAAGGCCAACTCAAAAGCCCCACAAAACTTCACACAATCATTTTTTTACTTTTTTTTTTAATTAACAGGAATTACAATTCAAATGTCTGTCTTTTTTGCAGCTGCAAATTGGTCCAAACTTAAACCGGAATACACATTTCGTTTCCAATGTATTGAGTATATAAACATTGAGTAGATTGCCGTTATAGTCGCTGCTACCCGATCCAGCTATTTCTACACAAAAATGGTATTAAATGCTTCGAGGACATTTAGGAAGCATTGTGCTCTGGTTCATTTGGCATGCAATTCACACACCAGTCATTATTTTTGTTTTAATGTAAACTTCGCCGTTTTGAAAGAAGGAAATAACCGGAGAAACAAGTAAATCAGCTTTAACATGGACACTTTCTCGATTTTACTCCGTGCTGTGGATCTAATTTAAGGCCCCTATTGAAATCCGTTCTATTTCCCCCCAAATTCCCGTTCTAGTTTTTTCTGAATTCGGTGGGAGGGTTTTTTCATCAGACTGTGTAATCATGTGGTGGCTGCAAAGGAGAATATTGCAGCCACCATGTATTTTTTTTTTTTTGTCGAAGAAAGTGCTTATAAAACAAAACATTCCCTCCTTTTGTAAACGCATTGATAAAAAAATCACACTGTCTTGTACAGTCATTGGCTGTAGCCCCCCTGATAAGTCCAATAGGAAGGCCTGTTCGGAGATGCACCTTTTTGAACAGCGGGCGCCGAGCAAATATATTTGTCACTGGGTGGAACATTTTGACATGTCTGAGTGTACGAGGAGCTGAGGCTCGCACCAAAACATAGCCGATCAGCATAATTCATTTATGTTCATTCGGCATCGGTGCTGAGAAAAGTTTGTATTGGTCTCCCACAGGCTGTTCCTGTCCTGACTGGTTAGTTACCTGCTCTTGATGGGCAGGTGGCACTAGGGCTCTGCGGTATACCGGTTCCAAAATGTCCGTACGGTATGAATTTTTCATATACCGTCATACCGGTGCATCGCCGTAACAAGAGTTGTCGCTCTCCAGCAGGCACTAACATTTTTTTCACCGGTACCGTGAAACCGCCAGAATCTTACAAAATACCGTGATATGAATTTTTGGCCACACCGCCCAGCCCTAAAGCCTAATTCATGCTTAATTCATGCTTCTCCGTCTGCGTCGACGCAGACCCCTACGCTGTAGCCTGACGCGCACCTCCAAAAAATCCTAACTGCGCGTCGCGTTGACGCGGACCGTAACGCTGTGATTGGTCCGCTCAGAACGTAATTTCCGGCGGTTGCTCTTTCCGGTTTGTCTTCCTACACCGCCATTTTTAAAGTTCTTGTAGATCGGTAGTGACAATGGACCAAACAGAAGAACGAATCATCGAGGAGGTCAGGAAATACGACCACTTGTATAACTTTTCTTCAAGCGACTACAAGGACAACCAAAGGACATTAAATTCATGGCGAGAAATCGCGCAAAACACGGGACTGGAGGCCGTGGAGTGCACGAAAAGGTGGAAGAAAATATGTCCGTCTGCGAAAGAAACTCGCTACAAAAAGTGGCGACCCAGGCGGCCAAAAAGTGCCTGCATTTTACCACTTCATGTCCTGGCTGGCACCACATGTGAAACACCGAGAAACGGATTCCAACTACGAGGCAACGGTATGTGTTTTCTGTTTTTAATGCTACATCATCGGTTATGTGTGTGCTTATGTGTAACGTTAAACATTAACAACATGTAATGCTGACTACTGGTTGTAAACAAACACAGACTAATCAAGCATCCACTCTTTCATTAAAAACAGACGTCGTGCGGTTCATCAGAGAGCGAGACGGAGGATGGAGTTGCATCAGAAGCTACTGCAGGAGGAGGATGAGTGCTTCAGGTTCGGACAAACTGTGGGCGACTTGCTTCGGAGGGTGCCAGATGACCAGAGACCTGCTCTGATGTTTAAAGTCTACGGGCTCATACATGAACATGGACAATGATAGACCCGCAGCTTTGAACTTTGTATATAGTTTTTTTTTTTGTAAATAGTTGATACTCAAGTGTGTGTGTGTTGTATTGTTTGAGTGCACTTATACATAAGAATAAAGCACACAAGTTTGTATTCAAAAAGTTGTTTGATATTTATTTTCAACACCATGCATAACTCATTTACAGTTTATTATCACTAATTGAGTGTGCCTCGGGACACCATCTCGACGCCAGTTTGTAGCTAGCCGCCCACAGCTTGCTGGCTCCCACCCGAGGCTAAAATTCTCAGCGTCACCGCCAGTCTCTGGGCGACATCAACAGGCATGCTGTGCGTTGTCTGGTGCGTTATTAACGGCGTTATTAACGGCTGTATGCGGCGAAGAAGCTCGTGAAATCGGCCCGCTGACATTCGAAAGTATCGAAAGTGCATCTGTTCATCCAGGTCCCTCAGAGGGTGAACCAGTGTTGTAAATTCACCCGTTTCCAGCCTCGACCGGTTTAGTGGTCGTACAGACCACCTCCGCAAACGTCTTCTCTGCCTCCTGCGCTTCAACTCTTGCAATATAAGCATTTGCTCTTCAATATTGGTGAGCTCCAACTCCAAACACAGCCGCTTCAACCTGGTCGCCATTGTTTACTGTGACCGGAAGAAAAAGCAAGGGTATAACCCCTGAAACCACACAGGCACACCCCCCTGGCGGCATGGCGGTTAATTGCAGAGCAACGCAGACCCTCGACGCAGAACTATGAATGCTCAACGACTGCGTCAGGTCGACCTGACGGAGAAGCATGAACTAGGCTTAAGTGGCACCTTGCATGGTAGCCCCTGCCATAGTGTGTGTGTGTGTGTGTGGGTGAATGATGACATGTAGTGTTAAAGTGCTTTGAGTGGTCGGAAGACTAGAAAAGTCCATTACCTCCATGTTGAAGCTGTGACGAGCCCAGACATGGCTGTAATGGTAGCAGGACAGGGAGAGTTTTTTGTTCTACCTGCCAAAATGGCTGTCGGTGTCGAACCACTCGGCAGACGCACTCCAGACGTAATAGTCAGAGCCAGTCCATTGAATGGTGCAGCTCCTAATCCCCCCCCCCCCATCCCCCTTTTCTTTCCCTGCATGCTCTGGTTTCAGCTTCTTTTCTCCCTCCCCGGGCCGACATGGCTTCCCCTCGGCTTTTGGTCTGGGTTGGATGGGAAGTCTGCAAGTCCAAGAGGACTCTTAGTTTTCTCTGATCATAAATGGAAGAACTCTGGAGACTCGTGGTTAGGGATGGGTATCGTTAGGATTGTATCGATACGCTTATCCCTTTGGTTCCTTATCCATACTCTTATCAGGTCCCTTTTTAGTAAAAACATTTTATGACAAATAATTCAAGAATCAACATTGCTTTACTATCCATATGTAAACAAATAGTCTTTCTTGAACGGCAACAGCAAGTTGAGTTAAATATCTCACTATTATTTATGTTATTGTCATAAACTATGAAGCTGCTAGTCATTAAAATACTTATTTTTTTTCTTTAGAACAAAACATAATTTTATTGATTACTGTAAAATGTGCCAGATGAGACAGGTCCATGTTAAATCGTTACTTCATCAATGCCATTGTAATATTTAAGTCGAGATGAAATGAAAAATACCTTTTTATAGATCACATTCCCGGTCATATTTTGCACCTATTTAACGATATGCAAACTTTTTTTTTAAATGTATTTTTATATTCAATTCCGCTCATCTTTTCTTATTGTAAAACCAAATGGGACGTGTTCTTACGCAGCTTACTACCTAACAAATGAAAGTCGTAATCCATCAATCTGCAACGTGTTGCTCCGTATGGTGCTACATTCTTAGCTCAATGAGATGTGGTAAGAATGGACAAATGCAGATGAACTATAGAATCTTTCCCCTCATTCAACAGTAGAGTGGAGATCTGCATTGAATCACCGTTTCCCCCATTATTTACATTTGATCGCCCTGTTGCACACGCACCCCAACTCGCTGTTCCGCCGTGTATTTTGAAGCGTCCGCTCATGTTGTATAACTGTTATCTTGGCCTCAAGCTGTGTTTATACAGCGCGGCCTCAGAGCATGAACGAAAGCGCGCTGCATTATTCTCCAAAACTCTAGAGGGCGTAAACACAAATGTACTGTGAAGAATCCAAAAGATAGCCAGTGTAACCCAAAGATATGCCCATAGACTGTAGGTGTAACGGTAAAAGGACATAAACTAACCTGTTTATTGTTGTTTGGTCATTCTTATCAGACACGTGTTTTGTTCTTGAGTAATTTTCGATTCATGTTTTATGTCCTTGTTGTTCATCAGCGTCTTTGTACGTTGCTGTACATGCAGCTTGTGGATCCAGTTCAAACTGTCATTCACCGCTCGCTGTTCATAGTTGTTCTAACCCTTCCTCATCATTTTCTCCGCCTACTTCCTCTTGGGTCCACCAGAGGCGCCCTCAGCCGACGTCAAGCTGGCGACCGTAGCAGGAAAGAAGGGCAAGAAGGCCGAGGAGGAGGAGCCGCCTGCAGCACCTGCAGTAGCAGCAGAGGCAGCGCCACCAGCAACAGCAACCCCACCACCAGCGGTGGCGGCAGCAACGGCAACCGCCACAGCAACAGCCCCACCAGCAGCAGCAGCGGCGGCGGCAGCAGCAACAGCAGGAGCTGGTGCTCCTGCTGCAGCACCCGAGGAGGAGGAAGAGGAGGAGTATGTGGTGGAGAAAGTGTTGGACCGCCGGGTGGTGAAGGGCCGAGTAGAGTTCCTGCTGAAATGGAAGGGCTTCTCAGAGTGAGTACGGGTCTAATATCACTGAGATTCTAGTTAAAATGTGTGAATAATGTACACATGAAGTTTACAGTTTCGCCATGAAGTTACAGCCCTGCAAATAACCTTAAAGAATGTCAGTTAAATAAAGAGACAGAATTGTTAAGTTAATTTAACTAAAACCCTCATCATTCATTCACTACCGTCTGTACCCACCTCTCCAGGGAGGACAACACATGGGAGCCGCAAGACAACCTGGACTGTCCCGACCTCATCGCAGAGTACATGCAGAAGCACAAAGAGAAGGAGGAGAAGAAGAAGGAGGGCAAGAGGAAAGTCGTCAGCGAGACCTCGGGAGACTCGGAGGAGCGGGGGAGCAAGAGGAAGAAAGAGGAGGTGAGTGAAAGAAAGAGTTGCTCCAGACTGAAGACCCAAAAACATGTGTGTTTATTTTAACTAATAGTCTACAGAATCTATACGCAGGTGCTTTTGTGGTCATTGCAGCATCATGTGTTCTCTTGTGTTTGTCTCCAGGGGGAGAAGGCCAGAGGTTTCGGCAGAGGTCTGCAGCCAGAGAGGATCATTGGAGCAACAGACTCCAGTGGAGAGCTTATGTTCCTCATGAAGTGGTGAGTCTTTCTTGTGTGTGAGATCTTGGTGCGTGTTGAGAGCCAAATGAAGAGGCTGGACCTTTTTGAAGGACTTTGCACTCTTGTATACTACTTTTTGCTCTACCAGTGGTGGAATGTCTCAAAGTACATTTAGGGCTACTCGAGTACTGTACCGGAGTACAATTTGGGGACCTGCCAATGGGCCCCGGCTAGCCCGTTAGCAGACAAGCGAGTCGCTGACTGCATGACAATCGCTCTTCCAGAGGTGTGGTTTCTCCCTTTCTCACCCATTCGCTGTGCACATGGTTTCTTAATTATTTTTTTTATTGCTGCTTTAAGAACCCCGGCGCCTCCAAAAATGGGGGCTCAGCCCTTCGTCGAACCGCTTCATCGATCTCCCAAACCCTACCAGTCCAGATAGGGCCTCTGGTGTGATATAGCAACAACAAAAAGGCACATCCTGGCCTTACAAGTCAATATGCCAATTTTTCATGTTTATATTCCACAATAAATATTAGCATAAACCATAAGTAGGACTCGAGAGTGACTTGGTAGAGCACCCAGAGTTTTGAAAAAAATATGCTTTTTCATATTGAAAGCATGAAGCCACACAGGATTACCATACAGTTTATTTTTATTTTTTTAAATGGACTTACTTATGGCTGAAATAAGATTCATCTGGCCTTGTTTGGACTCTAGCTTCCCCTCAGTCTGGAGCACATGGCCAGAGTGAAGCGAGGACCGTTCAGGGACCAGGGAGGGAGTGGGAACTTTCAGTGTTGGCAGAGTTAACACGATCACTCGAAAATCCTGAACTAAAATAGTTAATCTAAGCCAAACCTCGCACATATACTCCTAACAACTATGTTGTATATTAAATTAATTTAATTTGTTTTCCTTTTCTGTGTACTATCATAAACTAATATACCACTAACACGTATATGAACGTATGATCTATGTTCACATGGGTTTTCTGTATATTATAGCTTTTTAAATTATTCAAATAGACCTTGGGGATTAGGAGATATTTAGTTGAATGCAAACCACAACAAGTCACAATTTTCGCCATTAAATTGGCTGCCATGTTCACAAAGGCTCTTATCTTGCCACTGGGGCGGCATGTCAAATAAACGATAGCATTTCTATCGATATAGTCTGATGTGCGTTGGCAGCACAGGAGACTGTTTTTGTTTTTTGTTGGAGGAAATGATGTCTAACACTCTCTCTCTATCTTTTGCACTTCCCCTCTACTTTTCCCTCGTTTGTTTCTCTATTGCCTCTCAACCCCACCTTCTCCTCCCTCCATACTGTTTCTCTTGATTTCTAATGAACAGGAAGAACTCTGACGAGGCTGACCTGGTCCCCGCCAAGGAGGCCAACGGCAAATGTCCCCAGGTGGTCATCTCTTTCTACGAGGAGCGCCTCACCTGGCACTCTTACCCCACAGAGGAGGAGGAGAAGAAAGAGGAGGAGAAAAAGGACTAGAGTGGTGGTGGAGGAGGAGGAAGAGCAGATGGAGGCGGTACAAAGATGGAAAAGAAAAAAAAAGTGTTGAGGGGCGGGAAATCAACGGTTGGCTGGTAATTGATTGTAGCGGCTACATTGGCAGCGACGGTGGAGAAAATCACACATCGCTGGAATGAAACTGCCGGCGTAGCTGACCGAGGAAAGGCGTTTGTTTTCCTGCCCTGGACGAAGACAGCCGAACTTTCCTCCCACCCGTATCTGGACAGATTTAAAAAAATCTGTTCTCTTTGTGCCGCCCGGGTTTCTCATTTATTTTCTACGTAACGGCGTTCTCCAAAATCGGAACTCCCCAACAACTTCTGTGCGTCTCGCTCCGACGGGGGCGGTTTGACAAAGACGGGTCGACGTGACGGGGGCCGTCCGGCCGGCCGACCAGCCAGTGTTCACAATGCCCCTCGCTTCCTGTTTAGTGCTCTATTTTTATTTTATTTTTTAAGTTTAAACCAACAAACTTTTTCGCGTTGTATCTAGCGGCTCAACGGCGAACCTGTGGCAAACCACGGTGTTTGATCAGTCGGGAGCAAGCTGACATCTTACAGAGGTAACACCGATATCAAGTGTACAGACTGGGGTTCATTCCCCAGCAGCTGTGGTAGTTCCCACTCCCAAACCTCTCATGCCATTTTATGGAATAACTTTTTTAACAGAGCCGGTAAAGGTCTATAAAATCAGGTTGTAATTTCCCACACCGATGGCGACGAGTTGCGTTCCTTTAACCCCTAGATTATTGCAGACCTGTCGGTGTGGGAATCGCTGTACGTCGGCCGGCTCTGCGGACGATCATGCTGTGCCGACGGAGGGATTAAGGGTTTGTCGCTCGCTCAGCCAATTCGGCCGGTAGGGGGAGGTTTCCCCCGTGAGACCCAGTAGAGACCAGCTCCGACCATCGGGAACACGCAAAGTGTCGTCTTTTCCACTCTTTTGTTGTCGTTTTTTTAAACCTTCGCGCACACGCGTGTGTTTTTTTTCTTTTCCTTTTCTAGACTTACTTTTAGCTTGCACCGGCCCGGGCAACATTCGAGACGTACCGATTCAGCACGCCCGGAGCACTCCGCCGTTCCACCGGAAACACGGCGGTTTCACGCGTTTCTTTGGGATATTTGCATAAATAAAACCGCATAGCATTTTGAACTCTGCACGATTTGATATGACCACACGAGTGTTCGCTCCCTCTCTGCTGCCTAACGCTCATGTGTTGAATGTTGCCCGGCGGTGCTTATTTCTATGTATACTGTATTAAAACTAGCATAGTAGCTTCCTCTGTTAGCAGACCCGGGGTTAGCTGGTTCAGATCCTCTTTTGCTTTGGGTGGCCTTTTGCTGCTGAAGAAACTATATTGTAATAGATCCGTTTCATCCCTTAATAAAATATTTGCCTTTTTCTTTTTTTTCCCCCGTTTGAATGAGCCCCTAACCGTCAGCGGCATGCGATGGAAGAAACGTTCAAACGCAAAATGGTCCAATTCTTAAAAACAGCCGGCTCTAAGACGTGTAAGCATATCAAAACCGCCACGGCTAGAAAGAGAACGACTCACACTTCCACGCCGTGCTCTCCTCCAGAGTTCAGTTTTTCAGTTGTTACTTTGCTCAGCTGTGAATAGCTTAGGATTTGAAGTGTGCTCATGCTCTAGGTGCTGTATGTTAGCATCTCTAAACTGGGTCTGAGCGGCCCCATTCTACTAGTCTATTTTCACATAACAAATATTTTCAGTAAGCTTCCTAAAGTTGTTTTTTTTTAGGACGTGTGGTCTGTGGGATGCATCGTATTTCTTCCCCATGTACATCAGTGTTACAAGTATAAAGTCCTGCACCCTGACTGCCTTATGTTCTACTTCACCAGTGACAGTAAGGGATCCAATCCGCTGCACCCGGGTCTGCTAGTTAGCTTTTCTATATCGTCCCTGAAATGTTTCTCTGTATCTAGCGGATGAGATTGTGTCGTCCTGTTGCATGTATATCGGTTTCCCTTTTTGCGATGTCACTGTCATGGCCAATCTACTTTTACTCGTCTGTTTTGAACAATAAAGGGTTTTCGTAACAGTTTGATCTTCGGTGTCTCAATTGGTCCTGTCCTGTTTTTAATTGTGCACAATGGGGCACACGGCACATCTTGTCTCAACGCGATGCCGAAAAATGGGTTCACACATTTGTTACTTCTAGACTAGACTACTGGGATTCCTTATTATCAGGCTGCTCTAATAAGTCTCTTAAATCTCTCCAGTTGCTCCAGAATGCTGCAGCAAAAAAAGCTAAGAAAAGAGATCACATTACTCCTGTATTAGCTGCTCTGCACTGGCTGAAGAATTTAATTTGAAATCCTTCTCACCTACATGCACCATCATACATACATTAAGCAGCTCATAGTACCATATTACCCCACTAGAGAGCTCATAGTACCATATTACCCCACTAGAGAGCTCATAGTACCATATTACCCCACTAGAGAGTTTATAGTACCATATTACCCCACTAGAGAGCTCATAGTACCATATTACCCCACTAGAGAGCTCATAGTACCATATTACCCCACTAGAGAGCTTATAGTACCATATTACCCCACTAGAGAGCTTATAGTACCATATTACCCCACTAGAGAGTTTATAGTACCATATTACCCCACTAGAGAGCTCATAGTACCATATTACCCCACTAGAGAGCTCATAGTACCATATTACCCCACTAGAGAGTTTATAGTACCATATTACCCCACTAGAGAGTTTATAGTACCATATTACCCCACTAGAGAGTTTATAGTACCATATTACCCCACTAGAGAGCTCATAGTACCATATTACCCCAGTAGAGAGCTCATAGTACCATATTACCCCACTAGAGAGCTCATAGTACCATATTACCCCACTAGAGAGCTCATAGTGCCATATTACCCCAGTAGAGAGCTCATAGTACCATATTACCCCACTAGAGAGCTCATAGTACCATATTACCCCAGTAGAGAGCTCATAGTACCATATTACCCCAGTAGAGAGCTCATAGTACCATATTACCCCACTAGAGAGCTCATAGTACCATATTACCCCACTAGAGAGCTCATAGTACCATATTACCCCACTAGAGAGCTCATAGTGCCATATTACCCCACTAGAGAGCTCATAGTACCATATTACCCCACTAGAGAGCTCATAGTACCATATTACCCCAGTAGAGAGCTCATAGTACCATATTACCCCACTAGAGAGCTCATAGTACCATATTACCCCACTAGAGAGCTCATAGTGCCATATTACCCCAGTAGAGAGCTCATAGTACCATATTACCCCACTAGAGAGCTCATAGTACCATATTACCCCAGTAGAGAGCTCATAGTACCATATTACCCAGTAGAGAGCTCATAGTACCATATTACCCCACTAGAGAGCTCATAGTACCATATTACCCCACTAGAGAGCTCATAGTGCCATATTACCCCACTAGAGAGCTCATAGTACCATATTACCCCACTAGAGAGCTCATAGTACCATATTACCCCAGTAGAGAGCTCATAGTACCATATTACCCCACTAGAGAGCTCATAGTACCATATTACCCCAGTAGAGAGCTCATAGTGCCATATTACCCCAGTAGAGAGCTCATAGTGCCATATTACCCCAGTAGAGAGCTCATAGTACCATATTACCCCACTAGAGAGCTCATAGTACCATATTACCCCAGTAGAGAGCTCATAGTGCCATATTACCCCACTAGAGAGCTCATAGTGCCATATTACCCCACTAGAGAGCTCATAGTACCATATTACCCCAGTAGAGAGCTCATAGTGCCATATTACCCCAGTAGAGAGCTCATAGTGCCATATTACCCCAGTAGAGAGCTCATAGTACCATATTACCCCACTAGAGAGCTCATAGTACCATATTACGCCAGTAGAGAGCTCATAGTGCCATATTACCCCAGTAGAGAGCTCATAGTGCCATATTACCCCACTAGAGAGCTCATAGTGCCATATTATCCCACTAGAGAGCTCATAGTACCATATTACCCCAGTAGAGAGCTCATAGTACCATATTACCCCACTAGAGAGCTCATAGTGCCATATTACCCCACTAGAGAGCTCATAGTGCCATATTACCCCACTAGAGAGCTCATAGTACCATATTACCCCAGTAGAGAGCTCATAGTACCATATTACCCCAGTAGAGAGCTCATAGTACCATATTACCCCACTAGAGAGCTTATAGTACCATATTACCCCACTAGAGCTCATAGTACCATATTACCCCAGTAGAGAGCTCATAGTACCATATTACCCCACTAGAGAGCTCATAGTGCCATATTACCCCACTAGAGAGCTCATAGTACCATATTACCCCACTAGAGAGCTCATAGTACCATATTACCCCAGTAGAGAGCTCATAGTACCATATTACCCCACTAGAGAGCTCATAGTACCATATTACCCCAGTAGAGAGCTCATAGTGCCATATTACCCCAGTAGAGAGCTCATAGTGCCATATTACCCCAGTAGAGAGCTCATAGTACCATATTACCCCACTAGAGAGCTCATAGTACCATATTACCCCAGTAGAGAGCTCATAGTGCCATATTACCCCAGTAGAGAGCTCATAGTGCCATATTACCCCACTAGAGAGCTCATAGTGCCATATTACCCCACTAGAGAGCTCATAGTACCATATTACCCCAGTAGAGAGCTCATAGTGCCATATTACCCCACTAGAGAGCTCATAGTACCATATTACCCCAGTAGAGAGCTCATAGTACCATATTACCCCACTAGAGAGCTCATAGTGCCATATTACCCCAGTAGAGAGCTCATAGTGCCATATTACCCCAGTAGAGAGCTCATAGTACCATATTACCCCACTAGAGAGCTCATAGTACCATATTACGCCAGTAGAGAGCTCATAGTGCCATATTACCCCAGTAGAGAGCTCATAGTGCCATATTACCCCACTAGAGAGCTCATAGTGCCATATTACCCCACTAGAGAGCTCATAGTACCATATTACCCCAGTAGAGAGCTCATAGTACCATATTACCCCACTAGAGAGCTCATAGTGCCATATTACCCCACTAGAGAGCTCATAGTGCCATATTACCCCACTAGAGAGCTCATAGTACCATATTACGCCAGTAGAGAGCTCATAGTACCATATTACCCCACTAGAGAGCTTATAGTACCATATTACCCCACTAGAGCTCATAGTGCCATATTACCCCACTAGAGAGCTCATAGTACCATATTACCCCACTAGAGAGCTCATAGTACCATATTACCCCAGTAGAGAGCTCATAGTACCATATTACCCCAGTAGAGAGCTCATAGTACCATATTACCCCACTAGAGAGCTCATAGTACCATATTACGCCAGTAGAGAGCTCATAGTGCCATATTACCCCACTAGAGAGCTCATAGTGCCATATTACCCCACTAGAGAGCTCATAGTGCCATATTACCCCACTAGAGAGCTCATAGTACCATATTACCCCAGTAGAGAGCTCATAGTGCCATATTACCCCACTAGAGAGCTCATAGTGCCATATTACCCCACTAGAGAGCTCATAGTACCATATTACCCCAGTAGAGAGCTCATAGTACCATATTACCCCAGTAGAGAGCTCATAGTGCCATATTACCCCAGTAGAGAGCTCATAGTACCATATTACCCCACTAGAGAGCTCATAGTACCATATTACGCCAGTAGAGAGCTCATAGTGCCATATTACCCCAGTAGAGAGCTCATAGTGCCATATTACCCCACTAGAGAGCTCATAGTGCCATATTACCCCACTAGAGAGCTCATAGTACCATATTACCCCAGTAGAGAGCTCATAGTACCATATTACCCCACTAGAGAGCTCATAGTGCCATATTACCCCACTAGAGAGCTCATAGTACCATATTACCCCAGTAGAGAGCTCATAGTACCATATTACCCCACTAGAGAGCTTATAGTACCATATTACCCCACTAGAGCTCATAGTGCCATATTACCCCACTAGAGAGCTCATAGTACCATATTACCCCACTAGAGAGCTCATAGTACCATATTACCCCAGTAGAGAGCTCATAGTACCATATTACCCCAGTAGAGAGCTCATAGTACCATATTACCCCACTAGAGAGCTCATAGTACCATATTACCCCACTAGAGCTCATAGTACCATATTACCCCACTAGAGCTCATAGTACCATATTACCCCACTAGAGAGCTGGGCTCACTGAATGCAGGGATACTGGTGGTTCCTAGAGCCTTAAAGTGAGCTCCTCTCCCTTTTTTAAGGGGTGACGAGGGTCCAAGGACTGAGGATGCAGTTTGCTGTCCAGATGGTAAAACCTTCTGATGCAAGTTTGTGATTTTGGCCTCTAACAAATGAGTTGAAATGGCTTTAATATGTAATCACCACAGCTACATGCTCACATGAGCATTTGAAAGCTGTGTGATGGTTAAAACCAATCGTTGGCTCTTTACTTTGTGCCTTGTTATTACAACATATCAGTCTTAAACGTATAGAAACCAAAAACATGTTAACAGTGAGCATTTTTGTATGTTCCCTATTACAGCTAACTGCTCTTCAAGTGCTGATTCGACACGAGCTGCCGGTAACTATCCCTTCTTCCTCTTCACTCACCAGAGGGAGTGTGAATGTTTTGTATTCTCAACTCCGGTTAAATCATTTCATAATTTCTTTGTTTTTTTGTAGAAAAACACACAGGTGTTACAATGTTTTTTACATACCAGGTAAGTATTGCACACTTGACGAATATATATTCTGACCTAGTATTTTCATTGGTCCAGGCCATGCGTTAACTTACATGTACCAGTACGTTAATGAATGAACACCTGATCCCCCAAAACCCACGGCCACGCAATTCTATCCCAACAAATGAGCGCCGGCAAATGGCCACATCTGGTATCCTTGATATCTGCTATTCTGAAAGAACACACCAAAGAGGGATCTCTATTGACTTTTATTTTTATTTTGTTCTATTACAGAAGACAAGGTCCCACATCCTTGAATACCAGCAAGCACAAAATGTAAACAATTAAACAAAGAATACAAGCTTGTTCCATCAGTGGTAGTGATAGGAGGGTTATTACTGGTCTTCATACATGTGAAGGAAGGATTTCGTTGGTTTCATTCCATGTCTCTGCCATTGCGCCGGCTGTCCACAGTGTGAAACGCTCAACACAGAAAAGAGGCCAACATAATTACGAATGAAATCTGTTTCCCAGAGTTCTGACTCCACAGTAACTGCTTACATGTTCTTCTGCCTGCCCTCATTCCTGAGAAATTCTAAATGTGCATTTGCCATGCATTTAGGACTTTTTTCAACTACAACCTAGAACAGTAAAATGTGTTTGTCTATCATGTTTAGCATCAAGAGGTACAAGAGGTACTCCCTGTACTTCATCAGGATCTCTGGAGTTCTGACTCCGCTATGTGCACAGCCACCAGAGGGTGACACCCCTACGTGATACAATTCACAAATCAGAGATCTGAGAAATGTTGGAATCCAGAGTTACCTGTCTTGTAAGGCCACCGTTGTCGTCTTTTTTTTTTTTATAGCATTAGCTGAAGGTACATTCATATGGATTTGGGCCATTTTACATACATATTGACCTACCGCTCTTAAAACCTGGCAGGGGTGTCAAACTCATTTTAGTTAAGGGGCCACATGCTGCCCACTTTGATCTCAAGTGGGCCGGACCAGTAAAATCACAGCATAATAACGCATACATAATGACAATATTTCTCTATGTTTAAATCATTGGTGAAGCTTTTTGGATGATAAACCCTATTTTAAGGTATTTCTACAATATATTTGAAACATAAAGACCAAAGATTCAGACGTCAGCCCACTGTTTATCTGCCTGGGCTCTCCTCTGCACATTCCCTTGCAGTTCGGCAATATTTTTTGTAACGTCAGTGCTGTAATCAATTGCAACTGTGGTTCAATGGTTACCATGCCTGTCTTACAATTAGAGGATCATTGGTTTGAGTCCCAACTCAGGTAGTTGTTTCTTTTATTGTTTTTTTCCTGCAATTTTAACAATTATCCCGCGGGCCGGACTGGACCCCCTGGCGGGCCGTATGTTTGACACCCATGCCTTAAATCCTGGGTTGCATCAACAATGTTTACTTTTTAATCCAGATTAAAATCATGCTGCACCAAAAATGTAAAACTAGTTTAAAGATTACATTCAAACCTTTTTATTCTAAACCTTGATTAAGTTTATTCCTGTTGCACCGACACTTTAAACACATTTTAAATGTGATCAAGTACTAGCTATGAGCACACTTGAGGAGTTTTAGCTTTTGTAAAGATTGCCTTCTTAAAATGGCTTGAGCAAAGATAACCAAGTTCTATGGAGAAAGTTAAAGGACAGACTCAACCAATTGAGTTTTATGGTGCCGCTGCTGACTTTATCTCAAGAGAAACTCAATACAAGCTGTTAAACTGTTAGGCTGGGCTGCACCAACAAGGATTCATTTGATCTAAGATTGCTTCTACTTTCGCAAAACTAGGTTTAAAATGAGTAAATTCAGATTTTAAATTGAGCAGAGCTTTGTTGCACAAGAAAAGAAAAAACTGAGCTCTGTTTAGAAAATCCAAGTTTTAGATAAAATATAAAAAAATAAATTTTCAGAGCCTAGTGAAGAGGCTATAAAAGAGGTTCCCTCTGTAGGCCCTAAATAAATATTGCGTTGTTTGCTAGCTAGCTAGCTCTAATTCTCCTTTGAGCAAAAGGTTTTGGGCCAAATGAATGGAGCAATATGGCCAACTTAGAAGATAAAATCAGACAGCACAGTAAGGAAACACCTTTTTTCATAGTAAGGAAAAAAGAGTCTGTTGGTATGGTTGACCCATGTATTTAAGATTTGATAACAGGTTCCAATCCTGTGTTTGCATTTGGCTGGTGGGGGGTTCCCTTGAGCTACATTTTTTATACAGATTCCCACCATCTTATTTGAAGTTGACAAAATGATTTCTACAGCTTCACATGTGTGTTGAAAATACATACAAAAATAAAAAAAACATACTAAAGGCACAGGTAAAACCCATTGCTATCATGCTTTCAGAACGTAAAAAAATAAATAAAATCAATGCAGGCCCCTCATACTCAGTCAGTTAATCATATTCAGAACAGATGGATCTTTGGGATTTTCTGGTGAGTTTCAGGCTAGGTGTGCACAGGTGTGAAAATCAGCAAAGCTCCAAGTGCCCCATCCACCAAATTATAGCTTATATAGACAAACAAAGTTTTGCTGTTTGTGAATTGTCTTCGATACCGTCAAAGTCAGTAATGTGGAACTCTGAAAAAACAAGGGGCAATTTCCTTCAGCAAAAATGGCCACAGTGGCATATTTCCGAAGGCTTCTGCTGTAGATGGCTGGAGAAGCTTTGGTGAATAGCATGGTCATTTTGGCAGCAGGGCGGTCTGTGGTTACTGACCTGGAAACTCTACACAGGTTTGATCCCCTTGACCCACTGTCTTTAGCCTGCTGAAGTGCTTTTGAGTGAGACCCCCGGGGGCATGATCACAACTTCCTTGTTTGTGTTCCAGCAACTCTTTCCTAATGGCCCACGGGCGACATCAGCAGACAGCCAGGATCCAGCCTGCCATCAGTCAGCTGTCTTGTTTAGCTCAGTATGTTCAAGCAGCACTGTGCATCGGCATTGAACTCGCATTTTAAAGTGCTGGTCCCATGTCATCTATAGTCTGATGTTTTCATCCCGATATGTAGTAGCATAGATGCACCTCAGAGTTGTTTTAGCTTTACAATAGTTGAACCCAAGTGCTTTTCCAGTGTAGAAATGATGTATAGTGAAGAATGGAGAGCAAGACATCTTGGAGTAAAGGAGTTCTTATCACCATCAAAGCCCTTATGATAATCACCACCTTTTTCAAAGACCATCTCTGTTTTCTGTCTTGATATCCTCTGGTCATCCAGCCACCCACCATATCTTTAAATAAAAAACATCACTATCGGGATATCTGTTTGGGCGTGTGAGGATTTCATGGTACCTTTCAGCATCTTCCACTGACCACAGTTTAAGAATCCCTGTGTTCCTTCATTTACTGTGTCCCCGCATCAGTATTTTCTGCTTTTTTTGTGGTTAGATCACACTCCTGTCAATGCCCAAAGCTTCTGAAGCCAGAATATGGCTGGCTTGTCCAACTCCTCACTTCTTCTTGTCTCTCTGTTTCTTGCTGGGTTTTCTCAGTGGCAGCGCTGCTCTTTGTTGGCGTGAAGCTACCGAGACACCGCCATCAGAATCAAAATTAAGCAGGTACTCCATAGCGTTCAACGGCATCCCCTCCTCGTCCCTCAGCCTGGAAAAGACATCCTGGTACAACATGCCCAGTTGGCTCTTCATTTCCTCCAGGTTTCTCAGGGCTTCCTGTTTCTCTCGGAGCAGGCGCGACCGGTGGCGTCTCAAACCTGTCACATTGTCTTCCAGTTCGTACACCACGCCAAGTTTCCGTTTCCTGCAGTTCTGGGCTGCAATTTTGTTCTTACCACGGCGTCGTATGTCCCTGATGAGTGCCAGCTGCTCCTCACTGAGCTGGTAATTGGCCAGTAGGTCATTAAACTCCTCCACTGGCAGATTAACAATCACCTCATTGGAGAAAGGGATCTTGCGGGCTCGTGCACGCCGTTCATCCCGGCTCCACATTTTTGTCTCGGAGATGTGTTTGGAAGAGGAGCGGTGGTAAGGCTTGGCATCGTCATGTCGCAAGGAGGATTTGGTTGACATCTTGCCATGGGATGGAGAGGAGTCGGATGACCAGGGCTGGTTGTACGTGTGATCGTGGCCGATATGCTCCAGCTTGTGATCCCCATAGTTGGGAGGGAAGGGTTTATTAACATCTTCAGGGTACCCTCCTCCGACTGCCCCCATCTCCTCCTCTTCCAGCTCCTCCTGCTTTATGGTCACCTCCATACTTGAACCAACTAACCCTTCCCCAGCGTCTTTGTCCTCGTCTTCAGAGAAGGGACTTCCCACAGCCGACATACAAGATGAAGAGGAGGTTGAGGTTGAGGAAGAGGAATATGAGGAGGCCTCGGAAGCACATGGAGAAGCAGATCTGCGGCTGAAGTCCAGAGAAAGACCAGAGTCTGAGTCTGCCTCATCTGTGGAGGAGGAAACAAGGAAAGGTCAAGGTACAGTCTAGAGTTGTATATTACATACCTGAATGCAGCATTAGTATGCTCCTAAAATAAAAGGTAATTGCACATTTTGTCAGAAATAGCTCGACTGACTCCCCACCTTGCTGATGTCTTCTTGGTTGACCCTGATCTTCCGTGACCGCAACGTCAGAGCCTGAGTGGTCAACATCTCGCCCAGTTTCCTGTTGGACGATTTCACTCCCAAGGAAACCCTCCTCTTCCAGCTTGGCTGCCATTTCAGGGCTGAATCCTTCATCCAGAGCCAGGTCCAACAAACTCATCTCATCCAAGATGGCATCATCCTCTAGGAGGTCACAAAGTGGGCTAGGGAGACCATCTTCATCATCGACATCCTGCTCTTCGTCCACCAGAAAGAAACCGGAGAGGGATGTCAGAGGGTCTTGAGTCATACCATTCCCCTCAGGAGATGGGGTGAAACTGGAAGGTGTCAAGTCACGTGAATGAAAGTTAGCGTCAAAGCTAGGAAGGTTGTTGGGATGGGGAGCATACTGTGAACACGTACTGCATTCCATGGTATCCACAACACCATGTGTTAGCAGATTTAGGTTGAGGGTACTCGAGTTATCATCTGCATTTAGTCCCACGTAGAAATCTTCTGAAGGATCTTGGGCAAGCAGATGTGTGTGGTCTGGAAGACTGTGCGAGGATTTCATGTTAGAGTTTTTCAAAGTGTCCCTTGCTGAAATGTGGTCATCCAACTCTGCACTGGGTGTGAGGGGAAGCAGGGCTGGCTCTTGCTCTGACTGCCTTGGAGGCCCCAACAAACCTAGAGACAAAGAATAGGCATGTTTTGCAAAACGTTAAGAGTTGTACGATATGCACGTGAGCCTTTGCTACAGTCATGTTTGGAACATCATGAAACAAGATTGTTCTGGTTTTATGACACATTTTGACAGACCGCGTCGTCTGGCAAGCATAGTACCCACCCTCCGGTTCCCCCTCAGGTAAACACTGTAACCTCTGTCAGCACTTTTACTGTTGTTTGCCCGGGTCACCTTTGCAATGTTAAGAGCCGTTGAGAGGCAATCGAAATGCTCCTAATCTTGTATCTTGCACCTTTAAGGAGCAATAGTAAATTCCGCCAGATGTGAGAGCCATGTGCAGACAATCATGGCCCAGACTCTGAATGTTGTATAACTTTAAATTCTCAACAAACGGTCCAACCCCACCAGCAGATGGAGTTAATCAATTGGCTTGAAGATGGTTTAGTTGTGGTCTTGGCCATCATCTCCTTAACAATTGATCAACTCAATCCACTGAAGAAAGAAAATGGCCATTTTGTTGAGAATTGTATTGTCAGGCTGCTGTCTCCAAGGTCAAGAATCAAACATCAAGCTCCATGTTTTAGGAGTTGTTAAAGTGTAAAGATACTGTCCATGAAACCTTACGACAAACATCCACTCCTGAAATGAATTACCGTGCTCCATTAAAACGACCTCCTGCTCAGCCTCTGTTACGCTGTTGTCATGGTTGTTACAATTTTGGCGCAGAGCTTCAGACCCAACACCCCGAAGGGTCTCAGTTGCTCTTGAATTTTGGATCTCGTCAAATGAAGTCATCATGTCAACATCTGTGTTCTGGAGATGAAGGAAAAACATTATCTCAATTTATTGTATCTTGGCTTCCTCATCTCCTCATTAAACCTAAATCTATTTTGCCAAATTAATCTTCCTTAATTCTCTCAGTCACCTCAAGGTCCATGATAGCCAACAGGTCCTGCCAGTGGAGCTCCAGGTCCAAGGAAGGGTTACCACTGGGGGTGATATGGGACAGCAGGGGCTCCCTGGCTGGTGGCTGACACTCCAGATCTCCCATTCTGCCACCCACATCACGTAACTGAGGGACAAGTAAAGGCCTTTACACGTGATGAACAAACAACACCAAAATCAGAAATTCTATAACATTTATATTACTTGCGAGTATTTCCCATCCAAACCATTCATATTGGCTGTGATGCGAATTTGAGACAGTTGCAACACTTTTTTAATGAAAGGTTCAAACAGATGTGCGTAGGCAAAGGACCAACTACAAGGATCCTATTGACCCAGAGCAGCCTCTCGCAGTGTGTTTGAGGTAAGTTGTTGTCTAGCCGAAGCACCTGTCAGCTATTTATTGAGTTTCCTTTTGGCTAAAATGCTCTGAGTGAATTGTAGTTCCCTTTGGTAAACAATGCAATATGAGAGTGGATTGGGTTTGCACTGCTTTTCTCCAAGGTTTTATGGAGAAATACAGTTTATGGTCTTGGTTTGGACTAGGGACGCTCCGTGTTGTCGTAAACTACAGTCTAATTATTGAATATGTTCGTTCTGCACAATGTGATTTGTTGATACCTTTATTTGGGTTGCAAAAGTTGAGAAAAAAACTAAAATAATGCTGCTTTTTCTCTGCTTAAAGTGTGAAAGTACTCATTACAATAACAACAGTTTGCATAATATACTGACATGTAAATTAATCACACAAAGAAAAACACCTCTGGTGTGTAAAGGCCTTGAGTGGGTAAACTTGCTGTGTACTCTTCAAGGCCAAGAAGGCCAACAGAATGGCCTGAAGAGAAAAGAAAAGGCTGTACCTGTTGTTCTTCTGTGATGTCAAAGTTTTCCTCCAACAGCCTCAAACACTCCTGGAGGGATAAAGAAGTCTGAAAATAGAGAGAGAGAGGAAGAGTTGCATGTAACACAATGCAACACAATGCCAGTTTAGACCAGCTGGTTGACTTCTTTAGCTATGTGTATTACCACCAGCATGGCTAATATGCTGGCGGTAATACACATGGGCATAGCTAAGTATGGATGACATGTCCGTCAGTCGGTTGATCCAAGATTTTGGTCTTGACTTCGATATCTCAATAATGATTATATGGATACAAATCTGGAACAGATATGTACAGCCTTCAGAGGACGAACCCCACCCGCCCTTGGTGATCTCCAAACTTTTCCTCTCGGAAATGAACCGACCACTCAAAGCACTTTCACACTACTTGTCATCATTCACCCATTTTCATACACTGATACCTGCCCATCAGGAGTATCTAACATTCACACACCGTAGGCACAGCTACGGGAGCACTTTTGGGGTTAAGTGTCTTGCCCAAGGACACATCAACATGGGCTATCGGAGCCAGGGATCGAAACGCAGATCCTCCAAAATTGGCCCCCAAAATTGGTTTGTGGTAGCTCGTGCCACCAATAGGTTGACATTTTTGGCTTGTAGTAAAATAGCAAATGGGTTGCCATGAAATTTGGTACAGACAATAATGTATCCCTCAGTAAATTATTGTAATAACTTTGGCGACGCAGTTTCCTAAGACGTCATTAGGTAAAATGTTTTGTCCTATAACTGCAAAACGAATGACATCACCATCCTCCTCCGCTGTGATTAGTATTAAAAGCTAATATGAATGTTATTAGTTTATAATACAATATATATTAGCATGCTAACATGTTAAACCAAGATGGTGAACATGGTAAATATTATACCAGGGCTCAACACTAGGGCATTAGCTTTTGGTTGATGAAACTGTAAATATGGAATCCATTTTCAGCCACCTTACATGCAGCTATACATCAATTTAATAATGAAAATCTTAAGAATGGCGGTGTCAATCAATAGGTGTGCCATCTCTTGCAGCCTCCACCTCGTTGTGTCGCCATGCTGACCGCATATGTTGCTTTGAGCTCCAGTGCTTGTTGTGTTGCCTCTGGGTTCTGTAGAATGTGCTACCTTTAACTAGTGAACTTGATGTGTAACATATCGAAGGTGTACGTCCTAATGCTTCGCAGATTACTTTCCCATCCACACTTGTGTAAATTGTGAAATTTAAAAGGGATCGCACAGAGTCCCCTTGATGAATGTGAAAGCATTTAGAGAGACAACAGTAACCTGTGGTGCTCTGTCAGTGTGCGTCTTTTTCGGTCTCCGTTATCATGGAGTTTTACATTTTTGTAAGAAATGTCCATCTAGTGATTCCATTTTTCCTGGATCCAGTCAGACACTGCTAACCTCTGACCTCCAGTGTTGTGTGAGAAAGTGGATTCTGGGTCTGCCCGAAAAAAGGAGGGACAGCAACATAATACGCGGTCCATATTTGATATATTTAAATGACCTGAAATAAGAGAATTGTCTTCACTTTCAGTTCACACACAAAAACATCATGTATTTGTAACCCTCCCCTGCAGGTTTTTATTACAGAGATGATGTTCGGGTCAGTTTGACCCAGCAGTGAAAGTGGAAGCTATAAGGGGTCAGAAGTGTCAAGTGTAGACCATATCTTTCTTTGAAAATGTGAGAGACAGTCTCCTACCATGTTTCAGCACATTTCACACACACACACACACACACACACACACACACACACACACACACACACACACACACACACACACACACACACACACACACACACACACACACACACACACACACACAGCGTTAGAAAGCCGCATGTAACAGTCTCCAATGCTTTGCAAATTCTGCTGAGTCGGCAGCAATCCTGCATTTGAAAATGAAGCATCCAGCTCAGATTACAAGCATGACTGATGCAGCTGCAGGAGACGGACCATCAGTTAGAGGTCTGTTCTAACAGGAATTCAGCCAGCGCTGGGAGTTTGGTACTGGGGGGCCGCCCCGCCTCCCGGCCGGATCATCCTGCTGTGCCTCGCGGCGCTGGCTGAATGCTAGTTGTCACAGCTAATCGCTAACTGGAGGCCCGTCTCCCGGCTAAGTAGTCCACTGGTGGGGGTGAGGACGAAAATATAATTACTCTTCTCGTTTCTGCCAATTTGGATTCAATTTAATAAGGAAATTATCCAGTTAATTTCATTCTGGAAATGGTCATTGCACTTTTAAGGTGAATATTGGTCCTGAGGAATTTGGGTTGAGAGATGCAGTCAGTCACTATTAGGCTCTCTTTATTTTAGTCTTCACAAAACAACTGCCATCACCTTTTGTCTGTATGCCAGAGTGCAACACCATGAAGGAGAAATTGATGAAAGTGTGCACCGTCACACCCGTTTAAGGCCTTTAAACACCGGGGGGCGTCGCTTTCGTGCGCTTAATCTGCACATTGATATGAGCACGTTCACACAGAGAGCAAGCGAGGCCGGACGACACATCATACAAGCTTTCTTTTAAAAGATGCTCCATACGAGTGTGTGGGCGCATTTCTATTGCCTCTTAAGGTCGGCTGAGCTGGAGGCTCGCAGCTAACGGTGCGAACATCGCTAACGGTGCGAACATCGCTAACGGTGCGAACAGCGCTAACGGCGCGAACAGCGCTAACATCGCGAACATCGCTAACGGTGCGAACAGCGCTAGCGGTGCGAACAGCGCTAACGGTGCGAACGTGCAGAAGTGAATATTGAATTAGCAAAAGTTTTAAGCCGTTGTAAATTTGAGGAAATGTTAAACAATTCCAGTGCTAATTAGGGAGCTTTAAAGGTGCTGGGTGGATTGTTTTTGTTCTCCTTTGGATAAAGCTAGATCTGTTTTCACCTGTTTTAACGCCTAATTCTAAACTAACTGGCTGCAAGCTTCATCTAAAATATTTCATATTTGATTAAAACAGAGTCTTACTACATCTTACCTGGTCTCCTTCATTCTGAGTTGGCTCTCTGTTGTTAGCACGGCTGTAGGAAACACCTCCTCTTCCTCTTCCCTCTGTCCTGCTACCCAGGTGCTCCTCCTCCTCTCCTGGCTCCTCCAGAGCACCACTGTGATGACATACGTGATGCGTTTCCTCCTGGTTGCAGAGACAAAAAAAAGGAAGAGCGAACGAGTTGGTTGTGAAAACTCTCCCAAGTGCCTTTAAACACATCACGTTGAGTATTGTATTGTCTTCTTTAGAAAGGCCAGATCCTAACTTACTGGTTGCACTGGGTTCTGATCCCAGGACCTACTGTGTGTAAAACAGATGTAATAACCACTACACATCTCAGTTTCTTTAAAGCAGAAATTCATTGATTTTAGTAGTTCAGTACATAACCCAAATGTAAATAATGTACAATAACACATGATAAAAAGAACACTTATTTGTATTCAACAAACAGCTCCCATGAGGCGTTGACAGCATGCCAGTGGCTAGGCCTCATGTGACATGTTGTGTTGACTGAGACTTGATTAAGATCACAATCATCAAAGATTCCATTTTAGTGGGTGGTATTTTTTTTTTATAGCCCTTCTTCTTAAAGTTACACTCAAAGAAAGGATGTCGACCCTTCTCAATTTGTCTTTCTGACATGCCTTTGGCAGATGCTTTCAACTAGTAATGAGACACGCAACACACCCTCCCCACTGGAAGAGTATAATGCTACTGTTCTCCATAGTGCCAGCCTGTACAGAACATGAAGTCTCCTGTTCTACCCAGAGACAGACAGCCGGGCTCAGAATAGCTTTAACATTCTCCTGACTTGGCTGGGGGCTTACAGACAAACCCAGAGAACCTCAACAACTGGCCAGCGAGGACACGTATGTAGCTTTGAACATAAATGGGTCAGGCCCGTGCACATATCCCTCACTTTACGCTGAGTGCAGTCGAAAAGCCCAAGTTTGAATCACGCTGGGGTGTTCAATTTGTTTAGTACGGCCCAAAAATCACAAATTTGCCTCAGAGAGCGTTACAATCTGTACACATGACATCCTCTGTCACTCACATCGGTTACTGATCAATAAATAACTGTATGATGTTGCGCATGCTTTATCGTGCTTATCATTAGTACAGGGTGTTGCGTCAGCTGTCACACAACGTCCAACAATAACACCGGGTAAACAATACAACCTTACTAATTAGCTATAACTATTCACTTATAAAGCAAGTTAACATAACTTATGAGACATAATTGCGCATGGGAACGGCCATCCTATACTTCCATCACAATATTCTAAGTCCTTATTTACTCCAAACTTTCAACATGTGTCGTAAGAGTCATGTGTAATTAGTCCGCTGTTATCCAAGCCTACCCTTTCCCCAATTGATTGTATATTTCATTACTTTGAATCAATTTTGAGTTTGAAAACCACTATCCCCATTCATTTAAATTAGCTATCGGTGCTATTGTATAACACTGCAATATCAATATGGACATCTTAAATCATTTGACCCCCTCGCTGTGGCCAGACGTTTTTCATATGAAACAATTTCTTCTTCATTTCAGTGAAAGTCAGGCGACTCTGTATTAACAACACTCTATTTTGCCCTTCCTTGGCATTAGTGGGTCGCTTAACTCTGCTGCTGACACTGTTTATCATGATGAACTCTCCTTTATGGATCTCTGAAAGCACGACTTCAATATAGGATGGACATTTGGTGCAGGACGCCCAGCCCTGTGTGGTGTTATTGGGGCATTAATCAGACCGATTTGACAGTTGTCATGAACATGCGCTGATTTATGCACAGGCGGCATCGGTCGTGTTCACGCTGGTCCATTACACAGTTGTCAGAAGTTAGGAGCGATTGCTGAATCTAACGTGGCTCACTCGAACGGAAAAATAGGAAGATTAAGTTGGGATAAGAATACGCAAATGGGCGCGCATGAGGTCCGTTATTTATTACAGTAAAACACTTGACAGTGCAGAGCTGTATCTCACATTAATCTTCAGGTTCCCAGCTTTTTAGACAATGTATTTACTTATATGTAGTACGCACTTGACCCCTCCCTACCCCATTTCAATATGTGCACGCTGGACATTTCCACTTTGTCAGTATGTACATTGACCTATTTGACAGATTTTCTTCCCGCAACACGGCTGAATAACGAAGCCCAGGTTAGCACCTCATGCCTCTGCTTTCTTCTGGTGTGTGTGTGTGAGAGAGAGAGAGAAATGTGCTGAAACATGGTAGGAGGGAGTAAGAAACACTGTCTCTCACATTTTTCAAAGAAAGATATGGTCTACACTTGACACTTCTGACCCCTTATAGCCTCCACTTTCACTGCTGGGTCAAACTGACCCCAACATCATCTCTGTAATAAAAACCTGCAGGGGAGGGTTACAAATACATGATAGTTTTTTACGTTGATTACACCAATTAAGGCAAGCAGAATGTGTGTGTAAACAGGAGGGATTGCAAAACTGAAGGGATGTGAGAGTGTGTGTGTCAGGTCGCGATGGATAGCCATCAGGTTTCAAAACAAGCCAGTGGGTCACAAGCGTGTGTGTGTGTGTGTGTGTGTGTGTGTGTGTGTGTGTGTGTGTGTGTGTGTGTGTGTGTGTGTGTGTGTGTGTGTGTGTGTGTGTGTGTGTGTGTGCTTTCCATTTGATATGCGAGGAGGATTCAAAAGCAATGTTACCTTCGCTTTCAGATTGACGGAGAGAAGTGTGACGCGCGTGCGTGCATGTGCGTGTGCACGAGCTTCAGCTGTAGATCCCAATAACACACTGACATACTTATTTTTTCTCATTTCCCTCCCTGCTCTTAACACTATTTTATCTTAAATTCTCTTCAGAAAAGTATTCTAAACACAAATACTGCTGTCAGGTAACAAACAGATTCTCAGCTGGTTAATAAAGTGACTCGGTACGTGGGAGCAGATTTACACAAAGCAGCAGGGTCGTGCATCTTTGTTGTGTTGTGGAAACAGAAACACACAAAAAAAGACAATAAAGACAAATGAAGTGTAAAGTATTTTTCTATCCATCTCAAACTGAATTTATGCAATCTCCCCCTTTCGAGCATCAGATGTGACTTACTGTGACTTATTATTGGCAGTCTGTCAATAATACCATACCTGGACACATTTGCAGATATTATCAATACATTATTAATTTCTCCAAAATTCACAAGAGGTATATTTACTTCTGTGTTTTATACATCGTAGAACATAACTTTAAGCTCTCTTTAGCTTTTGGATCTTTAGCTTGCGTTGTGGTAATCCAAGTGCCGCATAATTCAAATTACAGGAGTGTACTTTGAAGCAAAGACACACAGTTCTCTCAGCCCGTTACTCTGATACTGGAACCCTGATTAACTGCTGCACATGACCCTGTGACCCAGTGTGTGTACATGTCCAGGCCAATCTGTGGGCTATTTATATTTGTGTGTGTGTATCTGTGTGTGTGGTATGTGTTTGGGAGTGTTTCGTCACAGTGTACTTTGTGTGATCCTAAATAAATAACGGTGAGGAAACTTCATGAAAAGTGTCTCTTTGCATCCACCCGCAGAGACATGCATCTTCTGAGAATCCTAATTAACGTCCAGGTATAAATCCTCAGTATCAGTTATTAGAAAAGATTTTTGCTCAACTCGGGGGCAAGAGCACACCATTCATATAATGAGCGTTTATTGACACCCGTTCAAAGCTGAAGCTATCGGGGTACCGAGAGCGCCATAGTTTGAAGGTCGGGGCCACCGACCAAGCCTCTATTGGAGAGCTGTGGGTGAGAATGGGTCGGCCAGATCTGCCCCGTCCGCTATTTTAGACACGTCCCGGTGCACGATGTACCCTACAGATTATTTTCTGTTTCAACATGTCTGTGGTGACAGGTAATGAATATGTTTAGTCTGTCTCATTGGGCCTAAGCTTGACCGGGCATGTCTGAGGTGTTGCCATTAACCCTCCGTTATGTTGCGGGTCAAATTGAAGTTTTTTTACACTGTATGAAACTTCTAATGCTTGCCTTAATTGGTTTAATCAACGTAAAAAAATACAATATATATACTGTATAGAAATTATCCTTTATTAATCCCCTTGGGGAAATTCTTCTCTGCATTTGACCCATCCCTGGTTGGTGGGCGGTGGGCTGCCCTGTGGGGCGCCCGGGGAGCAGCTGGGGGTTCAGTGTCTTGCTCACAGACATGTGAGCTATGGGGGGACTGGGGATTGAACCGGCTACCTTATGGTTACTGGACAACCACTCATCCCCCTGAGCTACAGCCTGCAGGTTTATATTACAGAGATGATGTTGAGGTCAGTTTGACCCAGTCTCTCTCTCACACACTCACACACACACACACACACACACTTGTATAAAGTTGTACACATTTCAAAATCAGGTGTTTGTTATGGGAACCGTCTCTGTCCTGCTTCATGAGCCCATCCCCCCACGTGAACCACACCTTCCAGACTAAACAAGGCTTCTTATCTTCTCACTTTCCCCCTAAATACACCTTTATTGGACCGGGAACACTAAAGTAAGGGTTTCTTTCATATCTCTCCTAATAAATATGGTACTATAGGATTTCTAATAGACTGACTGAGAGTGACACACACATTTCATCCCAATCTCAGACGCACACTCTTTCTAACTACCCCACCTATGCGAAAAAATACAGATACTATTTTGACAGGAACCTTTTTTTTTCCTGCGTGAAAACTCCGCCCACACTTAGCAGTGAAGGTGAAACATACAAAGGGGTTGCATACAACTCAGCAGCTTCCTGTAGGCAACATGAGCAACAGGAACAAAAGGATGACGGCCCTGGAGGCCCTGGAGCACATCCTGGATCACCACAGTGAAATACAGGAGTAAGTGTCTGAAGATGAAGACCATCTTGGGGTCAATTCAGATGTCTTAACACTATAAATAAACATAACTAAAGTTTACTTTCAATATAAATCCTTATGACTCATTTGGCTTGATTTTGAGAGAGCGGGTCAATATGACCCTGAACTGCAGAGGTGTCTCATCTCTATTTATCTACTCACCCCATGAAAATAAATAATTTCAAAATGAAAATAAAATTTTGGGAAAAATACATGTTATAGTAGAGTAATGCAGTTTATATCTAGGTTTTTTCAATGTATCTAAAAAATTGTTTGAACATGTATGTTTCATTAAAACAAGTGAGTTATCCTAATTGAACTGTGATCTATGGAGGGGTGAATCACTCCATTCCACTAAAAACTGTTAGTAATGGTGATGGTGATTAGGTACAAACTATATTTATTATGATTTTTTGGTTTCTGACAACTTTTGGATGATTCAACCGGGTCACATTGACATCATTGCTGTACCTAAGAAACGAACATAACAGGAGGGATAATAAATGGAGCTCACGGCATAAGTGAGCTGAGCGGATTCCCCTTTCTCTATGTTGGCTGACTTAAAGAAACAGAGAGAGAATACATGTTTTCACTTTCGTTTATGAGAGTGAGATGAGACGACAGCATGTGATCAGCCTACTTTAGCACCGACACGGGAAGAGTTGGAAAACAACCACCTTGCTTCCTATCGGCAACCTTTAAAGCTCATTGCTCAACATAATGATGTTGTTAACAAACCCTGACATGAACGGATACAGTAGGCTGATCCTGTAATTTCCCCACTGCGGGACTAATAAAGGATTATCTTATCTTATCTCTTATACTTCAGGTGCCTTTTAAAGCAGTGGAAATAATTTATTTTGGGCCTCTTCCGGCCCGGTATTCAGAGTGAATTCTCTGCTCTGTTTGGTTCTCCACCTTCTCCTGAGAAAGATATCTCTCTATTTTTTTTATTGCACCAACAGCAAACACAAATGACACAATGAGAGCGGTGAGAGAAACTCTGTGTTGTCTTCTTAGTACTTGACAATGTCTCCTGAATGAGGATACGATGTATTTTAATATTCTCACTCATTCACTGATTGGGCACGCATTGTTAAAAGCGCCAACATTTTATAACCTTGTATATTTAATCTTATTTCTGTTTTTAGGTTTGTTTTTGTTTATTAACATCTGCCTCTCGGGACTACAGATGGAAAATAGCCTCTTGGCTAACTGCCGCATTTACAGAAATGTTTTTATTAATGTGCACTGTCTTCTTATCAAATAAACCATTTAATATAATATAACTGTTATATCCATCACAGCTCTCGTAAAAGCCACAAGACTCCATTTAAAAAACACTGTATTTTTACCTAGCAGAACCCACTAGAGTAGAAAAAAAAAAAAGAATTCCCCAATATGTGGCTTTGGCTGGAGTGTAGAAAACGGCTATCGGAAAAACATATACTGTATAACTGTCTCACTGCAAGGTAAACATTCTAAATATAGTGCACACTATGGACTGTAACTATCCCTTTCGGTTGGAAGGAAGAAGGTTACTGCATACAAGCAGCAGTAATCAGGTTACTGAGGCGAGTGCACACGGACTGACTGTAACGGACTGCGACTTTATGTGTGCTTCTTTAAAGGAGTATTCCCTCCAGCAGGGTGTTGCTACTGTATTTCAACTGTGCGGATTGTATTGCTTCATTTTCCTGGTGAGGTTTCCTGCTGACTCATCCAGCGCTGACTCACTATCTTACATGACGTTACATTCAGCCAAAACATAACAAAACAGCACTGATTTCTATGACTGATTTCTATGATTTAAAAATACATATTTAAACTGCTACTTCTGTGGCATGTGTGTGGGTCAGTGGTCTTCTAACAGAATTTGGGAGTCTCTACATTTTGGCTGTGGAAACCAAGTCATTTTGACGTTCTAAAAGAAACGAGGAGCTGCACAGGAGCTCTTTTTAAAAAGACTAACCGGGAACTAACTTTCTACTCGTAGAAACTCGTTTGTTTCAAGCCAGACCATTAGCTGGAAACAAACTTTCATAAGCTGAAAGGCAACAACTGTTGTCCTTACGGTCACTTGTGAAACCTGTGCATGAAGAAGGGTCAACAGAGATTGCTGATATGTGGTATATATAACCATGGCGACCCTACCTGAACTGAGCTCTGAAGACTCCTACATAACCATTTCTGCCTAAAGATATATTTCTTCTTGTTGGATTCAAATCTATAATTTACATTTTAAAATGTAAAGGTTCCTATACTGATGAACTATCAGTATAGGAACTAAAGTAGCTACTAGTAGCTCAAACACAAATCTTAAATATTGTTAATCCGAGTAAATGAAACCGCTTTACCTCTTTATCCTCCTCCTCTTCTTCCTGTAAGGTACCAAGTCCAGCTCTGGGTTCCACAGGCGGGGCAGTGCGGTCTCTTTCGACCCCAGCAGGAGCTCTTTCCAGTAGGTCTGGACAAGCCATGGGAAGAGGATCCGGCTCCCGCTGGACCAGCCATGTCTCCAGTTCTGCTTGAGGGACCTGTGGACAAGGTTTGACGAGATAGGGGATTGGTGAGAGCCTCGGTTAAATAAAGACGGCTGTAAATGTTATTACGATTAGTACCATCGAATTCTGATTCCATCTGAATGGGACCATTTCGATGTTTCCCCACCTGTAGTCTGTCCAGAGAGCGGACCCAGCCCAGCAGCCTTCGCGTCGTAAAGAAGCCGTCCAGGTCCACGCTCTTGGGGTGCAGGTCTTGGCCGTCCCCCAGGCGGTTGCGGAGGTTGTGGAACTGCGTCTGGGTCAACGTCGCGGTCGGACCCAAGATCATCTCGTGCCACGAGGGAGGCAGATAAGGCTCCAGTCCCACGTCGACCATCACCCCGCACAGGCTGAGCATGATGGCCATCTGGATGAGGCCCTCCGTGAAGTATTTCTTCAGGTGAAGCATCTTTGGTTCGTTGGGGGACGAAAAGGGCTCAGCTCAGTCACCACCGCAAGAGGTGTGTCTGCTGCCTTTGTGGTAAGTCCCCAGAAGATCTGTCAGACAGCGCTGAGGTCCCTGATGAAGGAGAAGGGCTCGAAAGAAAAAGGCCTCTGGGTCCAAAGACAAAATGTCCTTGGGACCCTAAATAACCTGGTTGGGAAATTCTTTACGTCCCCTAAGATTGCTCTTGTTGGGAAGACTTGATAATGTAGGCGTAAACAAGACGGGTTCACCCAACAGCTCTGCTGGAGCTGCTCAGTGTAAAAGACGAAACTCTTCTCTCACCACGACTGATCGGGATCCAAATATCTAGAAACGAAGATTGAAAGTGAAACTTTTCCAGGTTCATCCGAAAATTCCCTGTTGTTCTTCAGGGGAAACTTTGTTTTTTTCCTGATAAGGAAAGAGAAAAGCTTACTTCAGAACAGAGGACTGACGGCACTGGACAAACATTACACGAGTTAAAGCAAATCGTATTCGTAATGTTAATATACTTAATGTTTTTAACTCAGTATTAAGACATAAATCCATTTGTTTTTTTGGCAGGGTTTTCAAAGGGAAACGCCCACCAGGCTGTTAGCAAAAAGGCAGTGAAGTAGATTACAAAAATAAGCAGATCAATAAGGTTGTGTGAACTCTAGCACTAGCTGAGTCAACGTTAGCTAGGCTAAGTTTGTAAATAACTGAAAGGGTCAGTTTGAATCTTTGGAAATGGGGTTGTATGTAAAGCTCCTGTGTTTTGTGGAATAAAATCACAATGGATTTGGGTTTTTGACAATGGAGTCTAGTGACTTTGAAGAGAGCAATATAACAACTTTAGTTCCCCGGCTAGAACTGTCAGCAGCAGCAGAAAAACGCCACCTTAAAAAATAAAGTACACTAAAATGATCAATATCAGTTTGCGCTATATTCAGAATATGTTCTCCACTTTACTTGGCAGTCAGGCAGCCCTTTACGACGGGGAAACTTGACCCTGACAAAAACATGAATTTACCCTCGCAGAACACGGGAGTTGCTGGTCTATCGCTGCATTGATCAGTTAGTTATCTCCAGTGTGAGTGAGTGAGTGAGTGAGTGAGTGAGTGAGTGAGTGAGTGTGCGTCTTGGTGTCTGTTCTTGCAATTTCTGCTGCAGCTGCGTCCCATGGACGTATACGTGTTTCGGACGGTGTGTTTGGTGAACAGCTAACGGAACTACTAGCACACACACTGCTGAGTGCATCGGCCCGCCGGTCAGCTACGAGTCTAATTTAGTTCCTTTGGCTCGATTGTATGACAACAGATTGGAGCCGATGGCCTTCACACATCTTGAAGCGTTGTGTCTCAGCCCATTGGTACTCATTTAGCCACACAACACAGCAGCACTCTACCCGCGTGCACATGTGTAGTTGCTAACACGATACAGCACAATAAGAGGTGTGCCAGTGATAATAATAACGACACTGCCGTTATCAGAGGTAATCTTCCATTGTCAGTGTGGCCTGGCCGGCAGAAGTTAAGAGGTTTGACAGTTTGTGTGAGGAGATAAGGCAGACAGTAACTTCTGGAAAGGGTTTGGTAACCACCTGCCTGCCACACACTGGTTTACTCACTGCAGCCGCATGATGTAATTGCCAGTGTTTGTCTGGAAAACCCCTCTCCCAGTCTCCCCCTCCCTTCGTGCTACTGTGACCTGTTGGCAGAGGCTGCAGTGGAACAGCTGACTGGAACTTTTTAGCACCACCTTAAGACCCGGGGGTTTAAACAAATAACTAATACTCATATATGTATAGTTCAGTGCAGTGGCTACAGTCAAGTATACTCTTTTAGTGTGTGTGGTCTAGAGGAAATTAAGGTCTGGAATAACATCTGTACCCCAGGCTTGATCATTATTATCCGTTTTTTTAATGTTGTTTTTGTCTCCTCACATCTTCCGTCTTGGGAAACAATTAAGTTGTATTCAATTATATGTTCTATTAATGTAAACCTCTTTCCTAGGTCCTGACATTTGAGTCCGCCCACGCGGCCATATAAACTATAGCATGTCATGTGATTTGTATTGTGTGTTGGCTGCTATTGCATGTGGTGTAGCAGAGATGGATGTGGACATATTATATATAAGTATTAGGAGCTAAATGTACTTAGTATCTAAGTAAAAGTACTCATAATAAATAAAAGTGGCCCTGTGTGTGTTGTACTGTTGTAGATTATTATTATTACAGGTGCATTCACGTGTCACATGTTATTTCTATAGTTGGAGGAGGTGAAGTTAGAATAATCAGTAACAATACACCATATGTTATGAGCTCATTGTGTTTTATGTACGTTATTGGAGCTGTCAGATAAGTATAGTGGAGTAAAAGTACAATAACTGTACTTTTACTGTTTTGCAGTGGAGTAAAAGCAGGAGAATATGAAAATACTCGAGTAAAAAGCACACGTATCACATATTACTGTCACGCACAACACGCGCATTGATTTTAGGCTGTGATGTAAATAATGTTCTCCAGTTATATTATTATATGGCGCCCATGTCCCCGCGTGCGAACTTGAAGGAGATCAAGCTGTAGCTGAGCCGGAGCAACAGGTTACACAACGTTTTCCATCCCTGATACTGATCACCTATTTATGACGAGGAAGCTTCAGAAATAACACGCAACGTTTTGACAAAATATGAAGAAACAACAACAACAACAACAACAACAACAAAGAACGCACTGCTGATAGTAAACACACTTGGTCACGAGACTAGCAGAGACTTCAGCTCACAGTTGTTGATGATAATATTATAATAATATTATATGAATGCGTCTTACCAGCTCAGAGCTCAGCAGCGCGTGTTCTACTCTGTCCGGTTTCAGTCTGTTCTCCCGTCCTGCCGGGAGGGCGGGACTATATAAAGCGACACCCAGTGATGACGTAGAGCGCTCCTCCCTGGAAACAAAAACAAAACACACGGTGCGCGTGCGTGTTGTTTGTGCGCGTTGGGCGGAGTCCGTGTGAGTTTGAATAAGAAATAATGTGCGATCTATTTATGGGGTGGAGGAGGTATCTCAAAGTACTCAAAGTACCAGTATCACTCCATTACATCATATTAATTATAGTATTATTAATAATAATAATAATTAGGTTTTTGGACGGTGTGTGTATTCATAATAATACTAAATAATGTTTTGGGTGGTGTTTTATAATAATAATAATAATAACTTTATAGTACATTTTATACAAAGATAGGAAGACGCAAATATACAATAACAAGCGATCCTCTTTGGTGGAGCTGCAGGTCATATCGACATCTGAAGCCAAACCAGTCAGGAACCACAATAACAGTTACATTTGATAAGCTTAGAATTTCTTATCTGAGAAAATTATTTGATAAATAAATGTATAAAATAAATGTTGTGGAATAAGCGCACAATATTTGCCGGTGAGATGCAGGGAAATGTGAAGCAACAGAAAATGGAAGTACCTCAAAATAGTACTTTTAAAATAATCCATCACTTGAGTAAATATACTTACCACTTAATCCATGTTTTTTTTTAAAGACATAAATCTTAAATCATGACATAATGTGTTGTTGCCTCTCAGATTTTGAGACTTACTGTCTCATTATTCGGTTTCTCTTCCCACTGGATTGATGTTTTGTTTTTTTGCTTACAAAATAAAAAATGAATACTACTATTCATCTAATATTAGATGAATATTAGATGAATACTACTGACACATGTTAAAGTGTGAATGGTAAAGTCCAGTCGCTGTTGTCATTTTACCTCAGTGACCTCAGTTTGAAGTCAAACCACAGAAGAAGACCCTCCTACTCAGAGCAGGATGTCAATCTCCGTCCATCAACTGAATAAGATTTTAGAGAAATACAAAATGAATCTCAGGCAACCTTTTTGTGTCCATTTGAACTAGTCAGATTTTTATTTTTATTTTGTACAGTCATTGTTTATAGGAATGAAATGTATTTCTGTTTCACTGTATCTGCCTGTACTATTGAGGTTTATATTGAAATCAATATAATCAATTAATCTAATTACATAAATTCCACTAGCTCCAACTATATTCAGATGAAAATATAAAATTGGAAAGTAACTTAACTGTGGATTCAGTGTTAAATTGGTTCACTGAGACTTGTCATTTCGGGTTATCTTTGGATCAGGAGGAAAGTCTTGAGGAACCATCTCGGTTCTGCAAAGGTCACCGGGTCATTCTCTCTTTTCAGAGACGCTTAGTATCATGACACTGCGGTCACTGCTACTCTGCTAATAAGCTGGTTGTCTTTAGCGCTAGCTGGTGTTTTACCTCCATCCTTTTTTGTATACCATCTCATTTAGTTATGTGGAATGGCAACAAAACAACATGTTACATGCTGTTTTCATGTACATTAATTATTTTCTATATGGTGAGATTTTGATGCTACCTCAATTTTGAGTAAGTGTAAGTTCTTGCGTTTGGCTAGCTAACGTAGGTAGTCCATATACACTGCAGTACAGCTTACTTGTTTTATTTAAGAAAAAAAAGAAGTAAATACATGAAATGGGCAGCTTTTGGCAAAACAGTCAAAGACGGTGTTGGAGATTCAAAATTCAAACATTTAGCTGAATGGAAGGCAACACGGAACACTTAGAACCATTAGCTGCATAACTGGAGTTAAAAAGGTACACCGGCATACAGAAAGGTTCTCCTTAAGTTACATTCTATTAATTCACAAATCCTTAAAGTAGACCAGAAAGCATTTATTTCTGCTCAGAGTTAAGTGTGTTTCCTGATTTACGTTTAGAGATGCAGGGCTAAGAAAAACCACCGATAGCGGCTAGAAAACCGTTCAGCAGAGGGGTCGCGTGTTCAAGCCCCATAACGGCCATGATCCCTGCTGCGTTCTGGATGAGTCCGCCAGCTAAATGTCGAAAGCATAACTGTACAGGACAAAAATGAAAACTACGATGGCACATATCGCACAATAAGGAAATAAAAGACACAATTTGTACTGTCAGCAATATGATTAATAATAAAAATGCACACATGAAAACAAAAGCTGGCATCCTCTGCATCTTAATAAATGCTTGCCCGTGTTAGAGTTGGAAAGGCTTTTTTTTTGCAGGCAATTTCACAAACTTGGATTAGACAAAAAATAATCTGTCTGTGAAACCATCCAAGGAATGTAAATAAGAATACTGAAGGAATACAGGAATGCAGAGAAAGGTTACACATACAGGTGTAAAGAACACTTCATGTCTTTATGTTTGGTTCAACCAAAGCAATACAATGCATCGTCCCCACAACAGGCAGCTATAGCGTAGGATTTAAATTTGTCAAATACCTTCACTCAGCTTTCCGAAATCATGAGCTATAAACCCTTCATAAATAGTACTTTCTTCTAAATGTTCATAGCTTAAAAACAACACAAGGGTGTATTTGTTTTAATCTTTCTTCAAAATACAGCGGTCCTACATCATGTCTACAAAGCAGGGAACCAACCATTGGGGTGCTGTTGGTGGTCATTGTGGATTCTTCAGTCACTCTTTATTATGGATAAATAATAATGAATAAATAACTAGATTAAAAGTCTTCCGCCACGCTAGCGGCGCTAGGCTGTATTTGAGGCTGTATTTCAGCCTGGTCTCCGAAAAATGACCTTCCCATTCCATGAAACTGCTTTGTCAATAAAGTTTCGAGGGAATGTTTTTTCTTCTCCCTGATCAAGTTCGCATTTGACTTTTCACGGGAATCCGCATCGGGACGAGGTTGGGACGGCCGGGTCAAACACGGTGCTGTCACCCAGAAGACCGGGTTCTTGAGTGAAACCAGAACTAAAGATCTTTTACTAAAACGAACCAAGTAGTGTCGTCGCCTTCATTGAGAATGCAGTTTCAGAACAGCAAAGTCACGTTGACATACACGTATGCCGAAATATTAATATGAAGCACATTTTTGGGTGAGGAAGATCAACATTCAACGTATTCTGGTTAGCAGAAAACGTACAATGACAACATTTTATTCTGGGCGACTAGGTTGTGAGCTAAATGCTAACCTCAGAACGCTAATATGCGTGCAAAGACAATGCTAACATACTGAACATTAGTTAGCTACATTGTTCAGCCTGTCCACCATCGTAGTTTTGCATGTTAGTATATTCCTAAAGCACGGCCTGATCTATTAGATGTTGACATTTTTCATTGGACAATCAAAAAACTCTGAGCTAATGGTTAATGGAGGACAAGTCAGAGGATCAGATCCGTCAGTGGGCTTCTTCCTCGGGGAAGCTCACATTCCATTTCAGTCCATCCAATATTTGTGGAGAGATTTTCAGTTTGGACCCAACTGGTGGAAAGATTGAGCAGCATCGCGAGCGTGGCTAAAGGCCGATAGTAAATTACAAGGAAAAGAAGAAGTGCTGGCAGAGCAACCAACAAACTTGGTGAGTGGTTGTCCATGGTAACAAAGAATTAAGTCAGAAAAGAAATTAAGGGTAAGTTCAAGGTCCTTCATTCACTGCCAGCACATGGGAGAGCAGCAGTGGAGGGCTGTTTACGCAGCGCTGTGGGGGAAAGAACTGAAATGACTCATGAGGTTTCCTTCACATATCCTCCTGTTGGTCCTCCAACTAACTATTATGCTCGACAAAGAGTCCCAGACTATCATTTGTTCTTCATATCTCCCGTTTCCTTCTAACCGCATCGTATTTAAGTAACTCACTAAATGAATAAAAAGGAACTCAAGAGTGTCATGGTTGTGGTCCGTCTCCATCTGCTCTGCTGAATAGGAGCATTTTGAACCAGTCACTCGATCACTGATATTTAGAGCGAGAGCATGAAAAGGCTCATTAGTATGACTACAACTACCACATCCTTTGGCACAGGACCAACACTTTTTCTTTGTAGGCGAGAATCATACAAAAGAAGAAGAAGAAAAAAGAAGAAGAAAAGGAGCACAAGTCAATGTGTAGATACTTAAGGAAACCAGGGCTCAATTGGAATACGCCCGTATGGCCACGACACTGCACACTTACAGCAAACAAAAAGCAACACAACAATGTGTGCTTTTAGTGCAAAAGCAGATCGGCGATGATGATTCCATCATTTTGTTTGTCACGGTGACGTCAAACCTTTTCCTCAGTCCGTTTCCCAGGTGTCCGGTTAGTTAATTAGTTCCAGACTCCTCCTTCCTACTTCCTTCGTTTCTTCCTCTTCCCCTGCAGTCATTCTCTCCTGGTGTTCCTCTGCTCTTCCCATCCTCCACCTCCCCTACCGCCAGACATCTCCTCTAGGATCCGGCCTCCTGTTCCTGTCCCAGGGCCTCCAACAGGAGTCCCATGGGTGTCCTCTTCAGGCCGATGCTCTCCAGCTTGTTCTCCAGCTTGTTCTTCAGGCTGCGCAGCCTCACCGACGCATGGACCAGCACCACTGCGACAGACAGAGGGGTTTAGATTCATTAAGGGTCATTCATTACGGCTGACACGGGTTACTCCAGTCACCGACATTTCTCAAATTTGTATTTACCTCAACTGCAGTAAGAACTAGGATCATATTATAGATGTTTTATAGCTACATGTATATGTCATAGCTATATGTTAATGCCAATGCCAGTATAATGCGCTGTAGTTCCACAGCACGGATTTGCGTGTCAGTTTCCACTCATTACATGCGTGTCCTCACATCATTTTACCTATTTTTAGTAGAGAAGCCATATTCGCCTCTGTTAGATACCTGTCAATCACAGTAGCCCCACCCTAAAGCATACCCAAATAGGGCAACCTTGACCTGGTTTCAGATAGGACATGAACAGCGGTCTCCTGGGTGAAAGTATGTGTATAGGTCGTGGTTTCTCTTCTCTAACAGAAGAAACACTACTTTCACTTTTTTATTATTTCACAACATAGCTGAGCAGCGATGGAAACAACTGCAAAGCAAAAGCCAATGAAAACTGGGCTAAACTTCCGCTCCTGCTTTGGTGTGGTACGCATGCAATGTGTTTATGTGCGCGTGTGTTCCTGTCTTACTCAGCACAGGGAAGGCAATCCCAAACAGGAACACGGCCACACCTCCCAGCACCGACACAAAGAGGTAGCTGGCCAAGAGAATGGCCAACACGGAGATCGTGGGGTGGTTTCTGCGGAAGCGGCGAACGGGAGCCCGGTTCTCGGCGACCCAGACAAAGGCCAGGAACAGCAAGGTGACCACCGTCGCCCCCACGAGCAGCTGGAAGGGCTGGAAATACCTGAGGGAGGGAAAAAAGACGTTTACCAACTTGCAGAAGCGTTAGATACCCGGTGACATTTTTGCAGACAGAGAGGGGTTGCTAATAATATTCTATTTTGTTTCTTATTGTCAACAAATCCCACATGCAGACCCAAAGTATGCATCAAAGCCTGATATCATCTTCTCCCGCTGAGCCAAAGAGCTCCGCTTTTGTCCCAAAAACTCGTAAAATCACATGAACGAGCCACGCGGTTGCACTAAAGTACATTTTATTCCATAGCTTTTAGCTCGACGCGTACATAACTTCATCAAACAAGACTTAATGCTCTTGCTGAAACAGCGCAAACGCACCAGAGTCTGGCGAAGTCCCAAGTGACCTGAGTAACCGAAGACTTGTGAGGTTTTGAAGCCTTCAGTTCAGCCGAGGCTGCCATCTTGGCCTATTGCAACCAGCGAACGAAAGTGACCATATTTGGACTGAGGAGGAGCGATGTAGAGGTGCAATGTACTCTAGTAGCGACATGTCAATCACATGCATCCCCTGCTTTGTGGTCTATTTGAATAAATGACCATCATTTACTAAATGAACATCATGCTGTATTGAAGAAGACTTGAAACTAGAGATTGAGACATAAACTCATGTTTACAATGTTTACTGAGGGAATAAATCAAGAGAGAAGTAGAGTCATTTATATAGACTTCTATACAACCAGAGGATTCCCCCCCTGGTGGTCAGTAGAGAGAATGCACGTTTTAAGACAGTGGTACATTTACTTGCGTACTTAAGTATACTTTGCATGTGATCACACTTTACTTTTCCGTTTAATGCTACTTTACACTTCTACTCCACTCCATCCCAGAAGCAAATATTGAAGTTTTGGCTGCGCTACATGTATTTGATAACCGCTGTTACTTTGCAGGTTCAGATTACGAGCACAGAACATAATTCAACAAATAAACGATGGCGTGTCATTATGGATAAAAGTAAAACATTACTGAGCCCTCCCTTGGTGAGATCCACCAGCTACCCTGCAGTAAAAGTACACACAGTACACACAGTACACTAACATGTATTCCCCATCTGTACCAGCTGGCACATCAAAGGGATGAACACAACAATATATAATATATATAATTCTGGAAAAAGGGGCATTCTGCATCATGACTACATTTACTTTTGGTTCTTTCAGTATATTTAGATGTTAATACTTGTGTACTTTTACTTTGAATGAGTATTTGTACACAGTGGTACCAGGCTACTTTTACTGTAGTACAATCTTCTGTTTACCAGACACTCCGTTTCCTCTCCAGAGGGGAGTAATGCTACATGAACAAAGGCTCGCCTGCTCTCGCCTTCAGCCTGCTCTCTTATCCTAAACGGTGCGTTCACGTGTCATTTCGCAGGAGAACGTCGCCCTGTTTACAAGACGCTCGTTATGAGAGAGACAGAGAGTAGGCGGGTGACCCCGTAGGAAGAATGGAGCTCACCCCACCAGCAGCAGCAGGCCCAGCGCCGTCACCAGGTAGTTGCTCTGGTAGTACAGCAGGTTGTTGATGATGCGGTTGTTCCAGCGGTCCAGGTCGCGCACGTCGGGCACGGCGAACCGGGCCGAGCCCAGGAGGAAGTCATCCAGGCTGCGGAGGGGTGGCGGCTGCACGCCTGCCATCTTTCCTCGGCGGTAGTAAACTCGGTTTCCCAGAATGCGCGGCGGTGAAAAGGGGGCGTGAGCGAAGGAGGGAGGCGCTATGACTGAATTAACTATGACTGAATTAACTATGACTGAATTAACTATTACTGCATTAACTATTACTGAATTAACTATGATTGAATTAACTATGACTGCATTAACTATTACTGAATTAACTATGATTGAATTAACTATGACTGCATTAACTATTACTGAATTAACTATTATTGAATACTGCATTAACTATGACTGAATTAACTATTATTGAATACTGCATTAACTATTACTGCATTAACTATGATTGAATTAACTATTACTGAATTAACTATTACTCACTCATCGTCTCATCAGTGCGACACGCAAATACAAGCCCAAAAATAAATAAAGAATATATAAATAAATAGATAAATGGATTCATTAGTAAATAAAGAGAAAAATACGTAATAATAATAACAATAATACAACTAATAATATATAAATAAATAAACAAATGAAAATAAACAAATGAATAACACATAATTAACGATACATTTATATGTTTCCATCTGTATTTGAGGGGAAATTGTATTTAAATTGTGTGAGTAATTCGTTAAACTTAATTATAAACGACACATTTGGGAGTGAGACCACCTCAGAGGTCACTCAGGACAGCAGGACGTTCTGATATGGAACTTCAAAATGAAAGCTCTCTAAATATGTAATATATGAGCTATGTTGCATCTAATTTCAAATCACTTAACTACTAAGAAGGGAGTCCTGTTTCCCTTGAGACCAGCTCAGTGAAACCCAGGCAGTAAATATCAAGGCATCCCGGTGGGAACATGTCTGCAAGAGCGCTGCAGATTTGTCAGTGAGCTACCTGTAGATGACGAATGAGAGAATGCTGTGTTTGGATCGTTAAACAGGAAAGAAGACAACTGTTGTTTTCATCTTATTGTCTTCCTCAAGGATGGCGAGCAAATCACCTACTGTCAAGGAGTAAGCGATCTTATAATGTCTCACCAACGTACGCCATTTGGTAACCATCAGTTGTGGTCTCCGGTCTCAAATGAGGGTGAACATGAACTGGACCAGTTCACAACCTGGCCCACCAATCCCACTGATCCAGGTCACCCTGATTAACCCCTAACTGCCTCTCTTGGTTAGCTCAAAAGCCCTTCTGTTGTGACCTGGAGGACCTGGGTGTGACCTGGAGGACCCGGGTGTGACCTGGAGGACCCGGGTGTGACCTGGAGGACCCGGGTGTGACCTGGAGGACCTGGGTGTGACCTGGAGGACCTGGGTGTGACCTGGAGGATCCGGGTGTGACCTGGAGGACCCAGGTGTGACCTGGAGGACCTGGGTGTGACCTGGAGGTAACTTGAACCCCACACCATGCAGGGCACACAGATGGAGAACTGAGTACCATCAGTTGTTCCTCAGCATCCCCTCTTTCCAATGAATGTGGTTGTTATTCTAAGTCTGTTTCTTGCTAACAAAAAACAGCTGAACGAGGAGGCAAAACAACATGCTATTATTAGCATTTTGTATTGGGAATTGTATTTTTAATTTAAAGTATAAGGAGTTTATGTTATTCAATATTCTCCTCGCTCAACAAGTCCCACGTCAAGACCAACACCAACAATGTGTGAGTCGGCCTATCTCAATAACTCTGACCTCAGTATAGCGGTATGTGGCCCTCGTACCCAAAAACAAATTCCTCTCAAATATGTAGATTCTTTAAAAACACTAACACAACCTTTTTGCGTTCTGGCATTTGTTCGGGACTATGTTTTGAGGCGGATTAATACACACCAAGCGTTTGTATGAAGGTGGGATTAAATCAAAACTAAACAGTGCCCAGGTTGAGGTCACTCAATGTGTTCTGGCTTGCCGATATATTGTTGTAATCGGATGATAATGATACGGTTTTGGCTGCACAGGTGTAGACTGTTTCTCCACGAATACAGAATATAAGTCTCAGGCGCAGAATGTCACGGCCTCGCGCTGTAACCTGAACGCCACGGACACACGGAGAGCTGTGCACGTCACGGCGGCCTCCGGAAAAGGGAGCAGCACAAAGACTCTTATTGTGAAAGGCCAGAGGAAAAGGGAGGAAAGAAAAGTGGCTGTCGGGAGCGCGCGTCGAGGACTCGTGCTCCTGTGGCTCTGATCCGGTTGGCTGCTGCGGGTGGCGGGGTCGCGCCCGGGCGGCTCCGCGAGAAAGAGAAAAAAAGGAAAACGTGAGCGGCGCGCTCGCCGTGACAGCAGAGAGTCCACGTCAACACACAGCAGCACGGCGGCGGCGATGGACTACGCGACTCTGGTGAGCCTCTGCGCTGCAGCTTTACTTCAGGGCTCCAAACGGGACGTCTGCTCAGGTCCCGCGGCCAAACGTGTGTGTGTGTGTGTGTGTGTTGCTTTTATTAGCGCACGGGACCATTTGTTGCATTATGGCAGTTTCGGAGGTGCGAGATGCCAGAGAGAGAGAGAAAGAGAGAGAGAGAGCGAGCGAGGGAGAGGGAGGAGGAGTGATCGGGGCAGATCGTTCAGTTCATAAATCAGGAGCGGGGGTTTGATTCATTCTTTAAATACACGGAACGCGATCTTCATCGTGTTGCGCGATGGCGGGCGCGCGCGCAGGCCCGAGCTGACCGCGGCAGCGTCTCACGTGCATGACAGCGCGTCTAAAAGATAGTTATTGTGTTTGTATTTCTTCTTCTTCTTCTTCATCTCAACCGCCAGCGGGCTGCTGGGGCCGGGCGGTAACTTCCCTCTGCGTGAGCCGCCAGCTGTCAGCGCTGCGCGTCTCCACGCGAAGCGCAACAGGCGCAACTTTGAGCCCAAAGACTGCGGGACCGGTCAAGGGGGGGAGGGTGTGCGTGCGTGTGCGCGTACGTGCGTGTGCTGTGTTTAAATGTCCGCTTGTGTGGAGCGCTCTGTGCACAGATCGGTTGACGTGTAGAGCAGAGTAGGTGCCACGTCCACCGTTCTCTCTCCCTCCCTTTGCCTTGCGCACTATTTATTCAGTCTCTCTCTCTCTCTCTCTCTCTCTCTCTCTCTCTCTCTCTCTCTCTCTCTCTCTCTCTCTCTCTCTCTCTCTCTCTCTCTCTGTGTGTGTCACCCACCCCCTCTTTCAGTGCTGTGAAGTAACTAAGTACATTTACTCAATTACTGTAAAGGTTTTTTCTTTTCTCGAGTGCCTCCATTGTACTTGTGTATTTCCATTCACCTTGTATGCAGCTGAAGTACAGCACTCTACCGGAGTACATCCAAGATAAATACTCCTATAGTTCAGTGACAACTACACTTACTGACTTAACATATCTTACAAATATGATACGTGTATGTAATATGATACAACTATTTAACACTTCATTGTAGTTCACAGAGTAAAACTCCAATGAGCTAGAACTCAATACTCTCTCTCAGATTCTACAGAGTTTTGACCAACTACAAATACTCCATTCCAAGTTAACATTTCAAAATGGTTGAAGGAGTCGAGTTGAAAGACAGATTTTTATTAAGAAAAAAAAAAGAAAGGTCAAAACACCCAGTTGTAGACTTTATGTTAGTGGTTTCTAATGCTGCGTTCAGGTCAAAGTTGGAGGTTCGGATTTCCCAGTTGAAAATGGTCAACTTCCTAACTCCAAGACAAACTGGTGTGTCTTTGGCGAGTGTACACAGAGTCTTTGTGTACATAATCATTTAAATTGACAGAACAGGTTTCACTGTAGTCTACAGTGTTAATGAAATGCATGCAAACAAACTTTACGTTGCCTTTTGAGTTGATGGTTTACCGGTTCACAGCGTACGCTTCAGGCGTGTGACGTCATACATCTGCTTCCTCGCGAGGTCGGGGGAGGTGCGTTCAGGAACCGAGACTGCGTTTGACTGCGTTGTCAATCTCAAGTCCTTAAGTCTTGTCAAATCCTGCACCGTTCTGATCAATGATGCTCTTAGTGGTGGTGAGTAATACAAAGGTTGGTGCAAACCAATATCAGTAATCAATTGAAAAAAGAAAGAAAATAAATGTGTTATTGACACAGATCACAGGTCAGTGTTGTCCAGTTAAAAAGAAATTGCCAATACTGACGAAAAATAGTGTAGTAATACATTAAATAAGAAAAGTCAATACAATATAAAAAAACATAAAAGGAAAGGGACCCATAAAAAGCTTGGAGGATGAATTAAAAAGTGATAAAAACCAAAATAGAGGAAACCACGAATACACTGCTGCGTCATGTAAAATGCTTTATGGAGACTTGTTTGAGAGTGAAACATGAACCGGTCGGTGAGCACCTCTAAGCTGCTGTCACTTACTCTGGATCACGGTACGTAGGAAATGTATAATGTGGTAAACATCCCAAAGTAAATCTGATTTGCAGTTAAGACAACTGCCAAGTTCAAGTCCAAATTAGCCAGAAGCTTTGATGTTGTTTTTTTCCAACCGTCTCCAGACGTCTAAATTGGTCTTCTGGTTTTGTCTGAATCCGTGACCCACTTATAAACGGCACACTCCAGAGAAAATCATTATGTTTGAACCAAACAGCCACTTAGTTTTTTGACAGTTTAAGCATTTAGCTCGCCATGTTGAGCCAGAGACTTCCTCCTCTTAACTCCGTTTGACATTGCGGAGGACTCGTACCTCCGCAATAGACGATCCCCTCTAATTCCCACGGCTGTTCCCAACTATGTGGCCTTTACAATATGCCGTTTGCATCGCTATGTTAGCATCGAGCTGTTGATACCGAGGAAGCCGCTTTAGTGTGGAGGTGTGTTCATCAAGAGCTGCAGGACAGGGATCAGCAGCCGGTTGCACCAGTGGTTTGGACGTTTAAACTTGGTCTAGTTTTAAAGTACAGTGTTCACTGAATGATAACCTTGTTGCACTCTAACTACCACGATCTATACTAACTGCTGAGGTGTGACTGTTGCACACCTGACAAGACTAGCGGGCTGTTACACCAGCCTTTGAAAGTGAAGAGTAAAACAAGTTATAAGGACTATGGTCGACCTCACTTGATCAAAAGACTATTGAATACTCTATTTTTATACATCGTCCAATTAGTGGTTACTTGGGGGTCAGGGAGGAGGTAGACGGGAAAGTTGCATCATAGCACGTCAGTGAAATTCCAGCATGGAAAATTCCGTGTCAAAGAAAACTATATGATCTTGTGTTTGGGGTTATTATTATTGATGGAGCTTGGAAATAATCAAACCTTACAATTAAAATTGTAATAATACATTCAATTGCAACGTCTCCTTTTTAAACAACGTCTCCCTTTTAATAAAAAAAAAAAAAAAAAAAAGGTCTGCGTTTGGTGCGACAATTCAAGACGGTCTCAGGGCAGTTCTTGAAAATATGAAATGCAAAACATGGGTTTCGCGTACTAATGGCCCAGAACTTCTTTTTCACATTAAGTTTTTGACATAAAGTTACAAAACTAAAGTTTGGTTTCGGCAACAAAACCTCATAGTTGGGTTTAAAACCGCCATGAACGTTGATCGCCTTACTTTAAGGTTTAAAGTCCTATCTAACTTTATTCTGTAGACCTCAGTGTCAAAATGTCTTTGTCAAAGCTAAGTCAACTTTGGACCAAAGTCTGTTTGTTACTTTATGAATGTAGATCACAAAATTACTATTTATCTTTTGCAAAAAGTGACTTTACACCCAGGTAGACCCAGATCAGCCATTATCAGACCAGTATGTTGCCTGAAACAAAAGGTGGTTGATACAAACACGTCTTCGTCCTCATCGTCGTCTTCATCCTCCCGTAAACCACGATGCAAGCTGGGACAATTGTACGGTGGATGTTGTGAGTTCCTGGGCTAAGTTCTGTGATACACTCTGACTCTGATTCTATGCTAGTCAGTGCATAACAGAACTTTGTCTCGGGTCTGAAAACACTACGGACGGACGGACGGACGGACGGACGGACGGACGGAGGGACGGACGGAGGAGTACGGGACAACATCTCTTGGTATTTCCACATCTGGTAAATAAAACAAAGCTGGGCGACAAAACAAAAGCACAACAGTCTGCAGGTTGAACTGGGCGTCTCCTGTGTGTACAGGGTGTTGCTGGAAGAGCCGGCTTTACCGGTTTGATTAAGGTTGAGGCAACACACTGGTCAGATGCTTTTCAGTTTGCTGAGGCGAGACCTCTCCCAGCCTTCCTCAGGTGAGTCGGCAACGCGGACATATTGAAGACGTTCTCTCCGTTTGTTGTTGCAGGAACCCTCCCTCTACACGGTGAAAGCTCTGTTCATTCTGGACAACGATGGCAACAGACTTCTGTCAAAGGTAAGGTGAACGCACATTAACCCTTATCTTACTTTACTGCGGACCATCCGGACAAGCGCTTCAAGCATTTCATTCACTGTGGAAAACCCCTGCTGTGGCTTGTGTTTATGACAAGGATTCCTCAGAGAGACTATTTAAAGCCCCATTTCAAATGGTAAAAGCCTTTATAACTCCTCTTAAGGAATGGCTCTATTTCAATATGCTTTTTTTACTGGAGTTCCTTTTTTCCCTGGACAAGTTCATTTCTGTGGTTCAACCAGCCGGTTCTGCCGAGTGAAGCTAATGTAGAAGTGTTGTAATACTTGCATTTGATCGTCTATGGGAACATTACTCTACTTCTCTCTTGATTTTGTTAAACATTGTGAACATGAGTGTATGTCTCAATCTCTAGTTTCAAGTCTCCAATACAGCATGATGTTCATTTAGTAAATTATGGTCCATTTAGAGTCAAACGGACCATAAAGCAGGGGATGCTTTGGGGCGGGGCTACAAGGTGATTGACAGGTCTTTATCGGAGTCGTACATGGTGTCTCTGTCACTCCTTCGCATTCCAATTATGGTAACTTCCGTTCATCGATATAATATCTATATAAACATCGATATAATGAGCGATATCGTTGTTATACTTAATACTTTTCACTGCTTATTTTTGTTTTAGCAAACAGGATTATGTTACATATCAACCCCTCCTTCCAGTATCAGCTCCTCCACGTTCAGACCAGAATGAAACCCTGTGTGTGTGTGTGTGTGTGTGTGTGTGTGTGTGTGTGTGTGTGTGTGTGTGTGTGTGTTTCAGTACTACGACCCCGAGCTCTACCCCTCCATTAAGGAACAGAAGAACTTTGAGAAGAACATCTTCAACAAGACGCACAAAGCCGACGGTAGGTTTCCCCTCTCTGTAGTGATGCTAGCCTCAAGCTACTTTGTTAGTGTGAACATTTTGGATTTTCCGTTCACTTTTGTTGGCTACGTGAAACACAGCGGACCCTTTTTCTGTTTCACACCGCTGATACCTGAGTCTCTGCCCCAGGTCTCCTTATCACCCGCCCGGCATATTCCTCCTTTTGTTCAAAAACTCCTCCTTCATTCCTCCTTTTCTCCTCTCCTCTCCCCTCTTTCTTCTCCCATGTCACGCTATATCCCCACTCTTTCCCTCCCGCCTCATCCTCCCTTTGTCCTGCTCTTCTCCCCTTCCTTAAAGCATCCCAGTTCTCTCCCTCCGTCTCTCTCTCTCGCCCGTTCTCGTTCCACAGCTTCTACTCGTGTTTCCTTTCCTTCTTTTTCCCGTCCTTTCCTTCCTCCCTCTCTCAAGTTCATATGTTTTTTTCCCTTTCTCACCCATCATATCATTTCCTTCCTTCACCTCCCTCCTTGCCCTTCTTTGTTCCTTCTCTGCACCCTCTCTTTGTCGTCTCCTCTCATCCTTGATGTCTCCTTCCTCATTCTGACCTCCTTGTGACAATCGTCCCTTTCCCTTTTTCTATTTCCCCCCTATACTCTTCTATAAATCGTTGTCATTTTGTATTGTCTGTGCTATTAAACGTACTCTAGAATTGGAATAAAATAAAGTCATTGTGTGAATAAAAGAGGTATGCCGGTCCTCTCTGCATCCTGAACCCGTCCCTTTCTCCGTCTTCTCTCTGTAGATGAGATCGCTTTCGTGGAGGGGATGACCGTGGTCTATAAGAGCAGCATAGATCTCTTCTTCTATGTGGTGGGAAGTGCTCAGGAGAACGAGGTAGGGGGTTTTGTTTCCCTTCTCTGGGCTTTTAAGCAAACATTACCGAGGAAAATTAATTTACTTCAAATGTTCAGTGTTGTACAGATAAACAATTATAATATGATGCAGACTCCAAATGAATGCTAATGTCGCTCTGTGTCTGCAGGTAACATGCCAGATCAAACGCCTGTCCTTTGTAGCTTGTTCTTTAATTGTACCCACAATGAATGAATCTAATAAATGCTGTGCCATTTCTCTTTCCCCCTCTCCAGCTGATGCTGGTGTCGGTACTGAGCTGCCTGTTCGAGTCCCTCAGTCAGATCCTCAGGTATGTACTGTAGAAGAAAACATAAGAGTTACACGAAAGAGAATTATCGTCATGGAGGGCATCTTACATCTAAAAAAACATTGACAAGAAATGTAATATCTTGCTCTGCTGACGTCGGACAGCTTCAGTCATGTTGCTGGCGTGACGGGGACATTTTCCACTGACTTTTCTCCGTGCACTGAGCATTCTCGTCATGTAGCCTCATCCTCATCCTCATTATCATCATCATCATCATCAATCATCAGTGCTAATGGTAATCCACACAAACACTGCCACCCCTCCACCAGAGCCTCTCACGGGGACGCTGAGTCTCCTTGTTGAATTTAAAATAACGGCGTGTGCATTTATTATTTTTACCTGAAAGAGAATCGTGATTTATCTTGAAAAATGAAAATGAAAGCTGACTGACGACATAATGACACCTAGTCCCTTATTTTTAGACATTTAACACTTCAGAAAGCACCGAGATTATTTTGCAAAGCTGTGTGTGCGCGCGTGTGCGTGTGCGTGTGCGTGTGCGTGTGCGTGTTGCACACCAGGATCCCTCATTGTTGACTGCAGCATTATCAGCCACGGAACAGCGGCGGATGCGGTTGCTATGGGAACCGATGCAGTCGTAATGCAGAGTGTGAGCGGCGGGGACGTTGAGAGATTATATTATTATACAGTATGAAAGATAATAGGCTCTTCTAAATTGCGCCGTGCAAAATGTAAATGTCCAGGTCGGAGTGTTGCAGTACACAATCAGTGATGCTCTTGATTAGTGATGAGGAGACGCGATGTGATATTAAAGAAACAGTAGACAGGTTGGGACGAGTGAAATTAGAAGATTGATGTTCCTCTCATGTCTTTGCATTAGGCGTGGAGCCGGAGCCATAAGGCGATTAGCTTAGCTTAGCATAAAGACTGGTAGCATCTCCTTGTTTCATTTATACATAAACAGAAATGTAAACACAAATCTGGTTTTACTGGGAAATTACAAGTTGTATCTATTTGTTGCTCCAATTTGACCTTTCCTCCCCCTATTTCCAAGTCATTTTCGATCTCGTACCAGCACTCTGTAAAGCATATCCCTGCTTTATGGTCTATTTGACTCTAAATGGACCATAATTTACTAAATGAAGAAGAAGTTGTTCTCTTGTGGTCTTTAGAGGTGAAGGTGTGTCTTTGAGTTTGAGTCGGGCTAACCTTCCCCTGGCTCCAGCGTCAATCTGTTCATGGGATTAGAGACAAGAGGGGAACAACTGTTCCTTTAATTACTTAATCGTCATCTTCAACTTCATTACATTTTTGGGGCGATCCAGAGTATTATGAACGGGATTGTTACTTTTTTCTCTGCAGGAAAAATGTGGAGAGGAGGGGTTTACTGGACAACATGGAAGGAGTGTTCCTGATTGTGGACGAGATCATCGATGGAGGGTAAGAGTAAATAAACAGGCAAATCCGACTAGTTTACATTTGAACTATTATTCGTCTTATTATTCTGAGTGTTAATGAATCTATTATTCATATATTTTTATAATAATTGTCCCATATTATAATAATAATAATAATTATAATACTCCCTGACCTGCTTTTGCTGGATTCGGACTTGATTGTTGTAGTTTTTCTTTCTCCTGTTGCTAGGGTGATTCTGGAGAGTGACCCCCAGCAGGTCCTACAGAAGGTCAACTACAGGGTAAGATGACCGTCACTCCCAACTAACCAATTGCAACAATTTGTTTCTTGATTTGAATCATTGGAAAGTCAAACGGAAAACAAATGCTATGTTTTCAAGCAGCTGTTTGGCCTGTTCACAACGAGTGTTCAGACTCCCTGGAGAGAGGCTTCCAGAAAAACTGCATTTTTCTATATTTTCCCACTTGAGGAAAAGTAAAGGGATCACAAAATATATTTTACTGTATCACAATTGTTTCTGAAAAAATGTCATGGTGATTCAACCGATAGTTGTCCAGTTGTATTTGGATCTCGACCAAAGGGGTGGACAAACTATGCAACCTTAATATTTTAATATAACTGTAACTCGTACAGTTGGCTAGCATACATTAAGCAGCCAATTATTACCCTTATGAGTTCACTAATGTTATGCTAAGATATGCTAATGTTGTTAGCAAACTAAAGTTAACATTAATTGAAATGATTATGCTGGACCTTTTTTTCCCCCGTTGTTTTGCTAACGTTGTTTTGCTAACATGGTTAGTTTGCTAACATGGTTAGTTAGCTAACAACGTTACCACAGCTAGCTAACATTAATCATAAGGTTAGTACAAGCTATTTGCTGCTTAAACTTACTTGTGCTAGCTAGCTAACTTTATCTTAACGTAGCATTGTTTACCCTGGTCTTATTGATGAAGATTGTGTGGCCTATTGAAACTAATGAACGGATGCTATTGTGTCCTAATGATCGTCTCCGGACAAGATACATTGGCGAAAAATATACACTCATTAGACTATTTTATATATTAACAATAAGCCCAACAAAACACAGGTAATTTTCCACCATGGGTCCCGAGCCTGGAGCTCTGCAGCTGGACGCCATTGGAGGACAGACCAGCACTTTCGGCCCTAGAGCCACTGGCATGGCGATTCATCCTAATATACGAGTTGTGATTGGCTGAGCTTTGAATGTCACTTACATACAGTGTGTAATGGTATGTCCAATTTTTACACGTATAAACACACTGATGTCATCTTGTTTTACAGGCGGATGAAAACCCATTGTCGGAACAAAGCATGGCCCAGGTAACACACACATACATGTACATGACACTGCGCGGTTACACACATGCATATCACAGTTTGCCCCTTTTTCTACTCTTGGTGCTAAACTAAACTAACAGTCTGCTGGGTGTACATTAATCCTGTATCCTGTCGGGCCACGTGACCTCCACCTTTTTAGGAGAAGGTCACGTGGACGAACTTAGAACGCAGACCTGAAAAATGTGTTTTTGTTTTGTGGTCGCAAGTTCAGAAACCGAAGCAGAAACGGACCAAATAACAAACTTCACATTTAACAGAATCATGTATTGGGGTGCTTTCACACCTCTCCTGTTGGGTTCGATCCCCCGGTTAGGAGGGTTCCTTTGGGCTAACGGGAAAGCTGTTAATCTGAAACCCTCGTGCAGACCAAACAACTGAACCGAGGTCGCACCAAATGAGCCAGACTACAGGCGTGAAAGCACCTTACAGACCCACTATTCTGCACGTTTACCTCATCTCTACACTGTTATTAACATGTGGTTCTCCCAGCTGCTTCCCTCTGATTACCGTGAGACGCTTGTTTAACAGAGCCCACGGCAGGAAGCTGAGGGTTCTCTGACGGAGTGATTGGTGGCAGTTTGACATTCCGTTGTCAAATTCACCGGCTGCACGCTAACGCTTTTAGCAGCAGCTAGCTTTGCTTCTGCTCCAAAGCAGCGGTCAGCACTAACAGGCTATTTACATGCTGCTCAACAACATCCCTCTTTAAATACTGGACGGATGTGGAACTGCATCTCCGATCAGAGAACCCTCCTGCCACTATTACTTCAACAGCCTGCTCTAAGCTTTTCTTTATCTCTTGCTTTAACCCCGACAGCACATAACAGAGAAACTGGCGCTGACCACTAACGTAAGTCTCTACTAACTGCACAACAGCCCTGCACTGCACTACACCGCTCATGGTACCATAACATTGTATAGTACTGGAACGCTCCACTGCCTGGCCGATGTTTTTACATTTTTAAAGGTTAAAAATGCAGTTATTCTATATCTATGTGCACATGTTACAGCTTAAAAAAAGAACATGTTTGTTCCTCTGGTGCTTGCAGTTTTCTAGAGAACAGTAAACACAAACTACACACAAACACGGCTCTTTCTTGGGTTCTGGGAGAAAAAAAATGACACCTGCATGACGTAGTCACGTTTCACACACAAGACGTGGCTGCCCCCCCAAAAAAAGACCAGTGACACTCTGGAAGAAATATCAGGGGCCAGACTATCGATTTATTATGACGTTTAAAAAAAAATCAAAAGTAATTACAAAGTCATACAAAAAGTAATACGAGGTTACCCATAATGCAGAAAGAATAGATATGACTATATTATAGTACTACTGTGTACAAGTGTTATATTTGTATCCTTCCTGATCCAGGATTCATAGAACCGTAGTTACCTTCGTAACTCTCGTTGTACAGTGAGGAGCACTAAACTGATGCAAGCGGCAGTAGAACTAATGTGACTGCATTTCCCAGGATGTTACTTTGGGAATTAGTGTAATAAATAATCTATAGGGTCTGTTTCTCTGTCAAAAGTGTATAGCCCAACGTGGGGCTCGAACCCACGACCCTGAGATTAAGAGTCTCATGCTCTACCGACTGAGCTAGCCAGGCACTAATGGTGCTCCGTGGTGGTGGAATAGAACAATACTGTTAAAAGCAGGAACTGCAACCTCAAAGCTTAAATCTTCACGACGACCCCGAGAATCTGATGTTGATCATGGAAAGATGAAATTGCCCAAACTGCCGTGCTTTTAGTTTGTATAAGCAGTATAGTTATTATCCCTGTTGTACACTTTCAACATGGAGGCGTTGAACGCAGTTGTCTGAACGTGTGCTTAGTCTGCCCTCTAGTGGCAGAACTGAGGCGCTGCAGCACCATACAAGTTCTTAAAGGCATAAACAAACATCTAAAACAAATTTGTATCATTAAACGTGTGTATTACGTTTCGTATTTCATGGGGTTTATGTTTTATGGGTCATTATTTTTCACATATACCATCATACTACATTATATCTTATTTTTCATGCTATCTGCTCCCCCCAGGTTCTGCAGTCGGCCAAGGAGCAGATCAAATGGTCCATACTGAAATGACCCGGACCAGACGCATTCAGGATTGTCAAGGAAGCTCTAGAGAACATCTTTAGTCCCAAAGCTTATTATTTTAAAGGAGAAGGCTTCAGGGAAGGCTCGTTACAAGCCTGACAGGCTGCTTTATGGAGCAGCTAACCAGCCAGTAATAGGATTATCTTTCTTGTGTGACGGCATTGTGTTACATTGTGTGAGACGTGTAATGGACTCATTTGGTTCGGGAGCAATGTTGGCTCATATACTCATGCAGGTGTGACTTTATCAGGCCAAATGACATCAGGGAACGAAAGCGGGATGTGGAGAACTCTGGTCTCAAGTTATTCAGTTATTCAGTAATCTATCGCCTTTATTTTGGTTACTCAAAAGAGAATTTGACGGATGTATTTCAGCTGTTTTGCATATTGCTGATGTGTACAATTTACGCCGTTTTATACAGGAAGACACCCTCCTTCCAAAAAACTAAACAAAACAAAAAGTTACATAAAATGTTACATATGCTAGGCAGGAAAAAAAGAAATATCTGCAAATGCAAGACAAAAAGCTGACTAAAATAAAATAATCATATAAACCATGTCCTTTAACAGGGTAAGTTTTCTCTCACACACACAGAGATTCCTGCACTGAATTTCTCAGTTTAATATTGTGCTCCTTAAATGACATAAAGCTAAGTTAAAAAGAATGTAATAACACCATGTGTGAGATGGAATATGTTACTGTAAAAAACAGTGGAATTCTCTCATGAAGTTAAATTAATATTTGTACATATAATTGATCTTAAAGGGACCTTGCAGATTATAAAAAAGATTATACAGAATAATGTCTATTTTCTGAGACTTAAAGATGTTAATAGATATTACATATTTTCTTAGTTGAGACGAAGAAGAAGAAAAAGCCAAATACATTTTGTTACATTTGGATGTTGACATTTTTTTTCTGATGTAGTTTTGTCTGTCCACTATTTGTGAGATTGATAATACATTTAATAGAGAATAAAATAATAATCTATTCTTTATGAATTGTCCTGTTGGTTTTGCTCGTGTTTTTATTTATTCTTCAAAAACACTAATAATGTCAAAAGTACAATTAATTTGCTCTCTGTTGCTCCATTATCCAATCAGGAGTCAGCTCTATGACCCTAATGAATATGAATGAACCCTGTAGACGCAGCTCAAAGTCGTGGGTGTGGTCAGGGATGTTATTGGTAGAAACTGTGACGTCAGGAAGACACGTGTCTATACTCCCCCAGCCAATGATTCGTTCTGGTTTTACTCCGGAGTAATGTGATTGCTTGGCTGCAAATAAAGCTTATTAAGGATCTATTTGTTCATTTATATTATTTTGACTGACTCAGTAATACAATAGAAGTGAGGCTCGAAATAATCATTTAAAAAAACATATTGTAAACACTTTACATTTTGATATTCTGATGGTAAAAGAGTAATAAGTCACTATAAAATTAAAATAATAATTCCAATCAACCCATCAACATGTCAGCAGATCAACATATTGTAGATTATATCCTGTAGCATGTTCATAATGAGGCCTGTGTGATAACCTTGATAGAAACATGGAGACATGTTCAGATATGTTTTAGCCCACGCGTGAAACAGACTACAGTGTCAAGAGGCGTCTAAGAAACTGTGGAGGAAAAAGTGAGTTGAAAGAAAAAAATAAAAGATAAACAAACATTTTTACATTATGTGAAATACAAAACTGCATTTCACTGACATCTCCCGACGGCCCAGCCCGGTCACGTGACCCGCCTCCTGTGGCAGCCGGTGCCGCCGTTGGTGATGTTCCATTCATGTTCATGCCCTGACCCCTTGTGGTGGTTTGGTAGTATTACAGCTCATTCCTGATTTTTACATTTCTCAATACATTTACTTTTGTCAAAGCCTCAGGGAAACGCAACAGGGGCTGCATGCGGGTTGCCGACCCTCGAGCTGAGGGGACGAACATCTCTGTTTGTATTGACACACAAAACATGTAACTGTGGTTTCCATGCAAATATATGAATTATTAACATGCAACGAAACAATTTACAAGTCTATTGAAGATTGATTATTTACCCCTTTTCTTAAAAAGCCACGAACGCGTTGAACCACCAAATAATTAATTTCAGTGCCTGGCTAGCTCAGTCGGTAGAGCATGAGACTCTTAATCTCAGGGTCGTGGGTTCGAGCCCCACGTTGGGCTATACCCTTTTGACAGAGAAGCAGACCCTATAGAAGTTACTTCACCAATACCCGAAGTAACTTAACTTTTACGGTTGCATCTTTTTGTCACTTGAATAGCAGAAGAGCAGTGTTTCCGAGCTTTATTTAATATATTTAGTCCTTCATTCATTTATTTGTGTGTGTGAGAGAATGGTTGATAGGTGAAGTGAGAATATATTACTCTTCCTGCATATCTTGTAATACTCTTAAAACTCTTCACTATATTTTACATTACACTATAACTACTTTTTAATTTTTTACAAAAAACATTTGTAAAAACAGGAGTGCAGCTGAGTTTGCAAAACTCAATCAGATATGAAATAGCTCTAATTCATAGGATAGTTTCTGGCCGTGTAGCGTCTGATAAGCAGCAGAGTCTAATAAAATTGGTGTATTCCACCACCAGAGAGCGGCATTCAGTGCCTGGCTAGCTCAGTCGGTAGAGCATGAGACTCTTAATCTCAGGGTCGTGGGTTCGAGCCCCACGTTGGGCTATACCATTTTGACAAAGAAGCAGACCCTATAGAGATTACTTCACCAATTCCCAAAGTAAATACACTTTTACGGCTGCTGTTGCAGAGAAAGATTCATGTATTAACATTAACATTTAAAATTAACACATGAAGGATATATTTGTTTTCATGACAGGAGCCTTTTGTAACTTAATATACCAGAAGAGCAGTGTTTCCAAGCTTTATTTAATAGATAGATAGATAGATAGATAGATAGATACTTTATTAATCCCCAAGGGGAAATTTGTTGTCGTAGTAGCGCCTTACAATTTACAGATACAAATAAACACACAAGATACAAATATATAAAAAGCAACAGAGATGAAAGATATATACAAAATAAAATAAAAAATAAAGTAGAATATATATATATATATATATATATATATATATATATATATATACACACAAATAGAATAGAATACAAATAACTGGAATGAAATATATGTACAGCTGCAGAGTATTAATTTAGCAAATTAAATGTAAACAATAGAGAGTGCAAAATGCAAAGTATGTATGTGTAGTGTATTTGAAGTGTGTGTTATGAGGGGCCGTTTAGGCCATAACTACTGAAACGCTCTCACACATACTACTGAAACGCTCTCACACATACTACTGAAACGCTTTCACACATACTACTGAAACGCTTTCACACTCACTACTGAAACGCTCTCACACATACTACTGAAACGCTCTCACACATACTACTGAAACGCTCTCACACTCACTACTGAAACGCTCTCACACTCACTACTGAAATGCTCTCACACATACTACTGAAACGCTCTCACACATACTACTGAAATGCTCTCACACATACTACTGAAACGCTCTCACACATACTACTGAAACGCTCTCACACACACTACTGAAACGCTCTCACGCATACTACTGAAACGCTTTCACACATACTACTGAAACGCTCTCACACATACTACTGAAACGCTCTCACACATACTACTGAAACGCTCTCACACACACTACTGAAACGCTCTCACGCATACTACTGAAACGCTTTCACACATACTACTGAAATGCTCTCACACATACTACTGAAACGCTCTCACACATACTACTGAAACGCTCTCACACATACTACTGAAACGCTCTCACACATACTACTGAAACGCTCTCACGCACACTACTGAAACGCTCTCACGCATACTACTGAAACGCTTTCACACATACTACTGAAACGCTCTCACACATACTACTGAAACGCTCTCACACATACTACTGAAACGCTCTCACACACACTACTGAAACGCTCTCACGCATACTACTGAAACGCTTTCACACATACTACTGAAACGCTCTCACACACACTACTGAAACGCTCTCACACATACTACTGAAACGCTTTCACACATACTACTGAAATGCTCTCACACATACTACTGAAACGCTCTCACACATACTACTGAAACGCTCTCACACATACTACTGAAACGCTCTCACACATACTACTGAAATGCTCTCACACATACTACTGAAACGCTCTCACACATACTACTGAAACGCTCTCACACACACTACTGAAACGCTCTCACGCATACTACTGAAACGCTTTCACACATACTACTGAAACGCTCTCACACATACTACTGAAACGCTCTCACACATACTACTGAAACGCTCTCACACACACTACTGAAACGCTCTCACGCATACTACTGAAACGCTTTCACACATACTACTGAAATGCTCTCACACATACTACTGAAACGCTCTCACACATACTACTGAAACGCTCTCACACATACTACTGAAACGCTCTCACACTCACTACTGAAACGCTCTCACACATACTACTGAAACGCTCTCACACATACTACTGAAATGCTCTCACACATACTACTGAAACGCTCTCACACTCACTACTGAAACGCTCTCACACATACTACTGAAACGCTCTCACACATACTACTGAAATGCTCTCACACACACTACTGAAACGCTCTCACGCATACTACTGAAACGCTTTCACACATACTACTGAAACGCTCTCACACATACTACTGAAACGCTCTCACACATACTACTGAAACGCTCTCACGCATACTACTGAAACGTATGAGGGGCCGTTTAGGCCATAACTACTGAAACGCTCTCACACATACTACTGAAACGCTCTCACACATACTACTGAAACGCTCTCACACATACTACTGAAACGCTCTCACACTCACTACTGAAACGCTCTCACACATACTACTGAAACGCTCTCACACATACTACTGAAACGCTCTCACACATACTACTGAAACGCTCTCACACATACTACTGAAACGCTCTCACACATACTACTGAAACGCTCTCACACTCACTACTGAAACGCTCTCACACATACTACTGAAACGCTCTCACACATACTACTGAAACGCTCTCACACTCACTACTGAAACGCTCTCACACATACTACTGAAACGCTCTCACACTCACTACTGAAACGCTCTCACACATACTACTGAAACACTCGTACATTCACTACTGAAACGCTCTCACACTCACTACTGAAACACTCTCACACATACTACTGAAACACTCTCACACATACTACTGAAACACTCGTACACTCACTACTGAAACACTTACACATACATACATACTCTGTAAACCTATTCACGCTCATATATAAATGTAAATAATAAATGTGTATGTATAAGTTTTTCAGTTATATGTATGTATGCTCTTACATGAGGATGTGCAAGCGTCTCACATGTATTCATACAAGTCATTTCAGTAGTGACCGTGAGAGTGTTTCAATAGTGAATGTACGAGCGTTTCAGTAGTATGTATGAAAGACATCTCACTAGCATACGGAAGGTACTTCGGTTAAACCGGAAGGCGGAAGCAAAGAGTGCATGTTTTGAACAGCGACAACGCGCCAATCTTAGCCCGCAATTAATATATTTTTTTGTGATTGAATATGAAGGTGCAACTTCTATATATTTTGATCAGTCTGCAGGCCTTATTCGTAATTGGCAATCGCGATGACATCGTTGATTTTTTCAATAGGGTGCTGCGCTGTGTTCAATGCCTACAGCAAGACCCAGGAGAAGAGAGATGTTTTAGAGAGCTTGATGACCACACCATTACCCTAAATTCTATGTTGTCTATGGTTCGCTCTAGGGAAGGACCTGATGGAGAGACGGTTGTTTTTTTGGAGTCAATATGTTTTTGTTTTAATAGGTTTTAATAGGTTTTAATAGCGTTTCAGTAGTGAATGTACGAGTGTTTCATTAGTATGTGTAAGAGCGTTTCAGTAGTGAATGTACGAGTGTTTCATTATTATGTGTGAGAGTGTTTCAGTAGTGAGTGTGAGAGTGTTTCAGTAGTGAGTGTGAGAGCGTTTCAGTAGTGAGTGTGAGAGCGTTTCAGTAGTATGTGTGAGAGCATTTCAGTAGTATGTGTGAGAGCGTTTCAGTAGTATGTGTGAGAGCGTTTCAATAGTGAATGTATGTGTGTTTCAGTAGTATGTGTGAGAGCGTTTCAGTAGTATGTGTGAGAGCATTTCAGTAGTATGAGTGAGAGCGTTTCAGTAGTGAGTGTGAGAGCGTTTCAGTAGTATGTGTGAGAGCGTTTCAGTAGTATGTGTGAGAGCGAGAGCGTTTCAGTAGTATGTGTGAGAGCGAGAGCGTTTCAGTAGTATGTGTGAGAGCGAGAGCGTTTCAGTAGTATGTGTGAGAGCGTTTCAGTAGTATGTGTGAGAGCGTTTCAGTAGTATGTGTGAGAGCGTTTCAGTAGTTATGGCCTAAACGGCCCCTCATACGTTTCAGTAGTATGCGTGAGAGCGTTTCAGTAGTATGTGTGAGAGCGAGAGCGTTTCAGTAGTTATGTGTGAGAGCGTTTCAGTAGTATGTGTGAGAGCGAGAGCGTTTCAGTAGTTATGTGTGAGAGCGTTTCAGTAGTATGTGTGAGAGCGTTTCAGTAGTATGTGTGAGAGCGTTTCAGTAGTATGTGTGAGAGCGTTTCAGTAGTATGTGTGAAAGCGTTTCAGTAGTATGTGTGAGAGCGTTTCAGTAGTATGTGTGAGAGCGTTTCAGTAGTGAATGTACGAGTGTTTCATTAGTATGTGTGAGAGCGTTTCAGTAGTATGTGTGAGAGCGTTTCAGTAGTATGTGTGAGAGCGTTTCAGTAGTATGTGTGAGAGCGTTTCAGTAGTATGTGTGAAAGCGTTTCAGTAGTATGTGTGAGAGCGTTTCAGTAGTTATGGCCTAAACGGCCCCTCATAGTGTGTAGTGTAATAAGCATACACGTGTACAATTAATCCACAGAGGATCTAGTAAGGGGTGATTTGTTGTAAAGCCGTAATGCCGTAGGCAGGAATGTGTTCCTGTATCTGTCCTTGTTGCAGCGGAGCGTGAGGAATCTTCTGGAGAAAGTGCTCCGCTGACCCTGCAGTAGGTGGTGGAGAGGGTGGTCCGGGTTGTCCAATATGGACAATAGTTTCTTCAGCGTCCTCCTCTCCACCACCTGTTCCAGATACTCCAGCTTGAGTCGATGATGGAGCCGACCTTCTTCACCAGTTTGTTAAGTCTGTTGGTGTCACCGGCTCCAATGCTGCTCCCCCAGCAGACAATGGAGGGCACTGGTAGAACATCTCCAGCATCTTGCTGCATACATTGAAGGATCGAAGCTTCCTCAGGAAAAAGAGTCGACTCATCCCCTTCGTGGGGCGACTGTGGCTCAGTGGTGAGCAGGGTCGTCCTTCAATCAGAGGATCGGCGGTTAGATCCCCGGCTCTGCTAGCCCATGTTGATGTGTCCTTGAGCAAGACACTTAACCCTAAATGTCTCCCGTAGCTGTGCCTACGGTGTATGAATGGTTGATAATCTGATGTGGCACCTTGCATGGTAGCTCCTCTCATCAGTGTGTGAATGGGTGAATGATGTCATGTATGCCCATCCATCCCTAATGCACCCGACCACTGCAGAGTCATCAGAGTACTTCTGCAGATGGCATGACTCCGTGTTGTACTGGAAGTCAGTGGTGTACAGGGTGAACAGGAAGGGCGACAGAACAGTTCCCTGTGGGGCTCCAACATCACTGACCACCGTTCCAGACAGCACACGGCCCATTCTGACAAACTGTGGTCTACCTGTGAGGTAGTCAGTGATCCAGGAAGATGGTGGACGCGTTAACCCCCACCACCCGCAGCTCCTCACTCAGCAGCAGTGGTTGGATGGTGTTAAATGCACTGGAGAAGTCAAAGAAAGTGACTCTCACAGAGACACCGGTTCCATCCAGGTGCGACTGAGCTCGTTGCAGCAGGTAGATGATGGCGTCGTCCACTCCCACATGAGGCTGGTGAGCCCCACGTTGGGCTATACCCTTTTGACAGAGAAGCAAACCCAACAGAAGTCACCCATGTTGTGCGACAGTATTTTGACGCAACTTGTTTAACAGAAGTTCACCAATTCCCGTTGTAATGAAGGCGCTGCATAGAAAGCTTGGAACGTGATGAACTGATTAATGGTGAGATAGATTGAAAGACAGATTGGTAGATTTGGTTCAATACCAGTTGTCTCATTTCATCCTCGTTCTATTAGTTCTTTGATGTCGTTATTTCATTGGCATACAGAATAACTCGTATGGCATAACAGAAATGGAATTCTGTACCTGCTTGGAGAAGTGTGTTGGCTTTGTTTTTAGTTTTTTTTTTTCCATGACAGGAGCATTTCATCACCAGTAGAGCAGTGTTATTTAAGCTAGCTTTATTTAATATATTTAGTCTTTCATTCATTTATTTGCGTGTGTTTGTGTAAGATAAGTATGGCAGGGGAAGTCAGAGAGAGTATTGAGAGTGAAGGAACGGCTCCATGACGTTAACATTGCTGTCCTGAAGCCATTGCTTTTGCCCTTGAAAACTTCTGCAACCATGTATTGTGTATTGTTTGTATATTCTTACTTTGACATTAAGGGCCAATTTTTCTGTTGAACAAAAAATAAATGTTAAATCTACTTTATTCAGTGTTGTAAAAAGGATACGCAAAAAAGAATACCTGAACCATTTTTACATTATTTATATGGAGGCCTGCTGTATGATTTTCTCCATGTGGTTTGGTAGTATGGTGGCCGATGCGGAAACTCAAAAGGCGCTCTCTGAAGCCAGTGTTTGGTTGGTCCGTTCTGGTCTATCGTAGGAACTCGCCCGTGAAGCTGTGAACCAAAAAACACAATGACAGATAGTTTCATGTGGTTGTACACTAAAGAAAACATACTTATTGCCATAATGTTCCATTTCTGCCAATAGACCCCCATAAATGCTGCGCGCTGGCCCTTTAATTGGGGGTCGTCTTGCTTGTCGTACTGCTTTGCTCCGTAGAGCTAGTTCTAGTAACAGCCCTAAGTCCTGCAGAGAAATGGAAAATATATGCTGTGTGGTAGGGCTGAGGGGAAATGAGTGGCTTTTGAATTGGTGCTGACTCAACAAAAAGAAATAAGTCATCATCATCATCATCATCATCACCTCCTAGATGGTCTGGCTTTCATCAGATCAGGTGTATGAACACAGAGTTATGGGGTCAACTGGTGTGTCGTGTTTAAAATGACTCACCCTGTTTGATTTGGCATTCGATGTGCGTGTGTGTGTGTGTGTGTGTGTGTGTGTGTGTGTGTTGCCCCCCCCCCCAACACACACGCTCATGTGGTTAGGTTCTCTCATTGAGGAGTCATTACACACGAGTGGCTAAAATAGTTGACTTTTACCTTTCTCTCTTTCTACCTCATCTTCCTCTCTCTTGCCCCGCCTACCCCCTGTCAATCAAATGTCACAAGCGGGCATCCTAAAATCAACTGCTTTCTCTCAGTCGTGATGTGTCCTGATTCACTGTCTGTCTGGTTTATTTATTGCACTTTTAGAGACACACACACACACACACACACACACACACACACACACACACACACACACACACACACACACACACACACACACACACACACACACACACACACACACACAGCCATTGGCCATTGGCTGAGGGGGTTAATTAGCATACAGCAGCTGATTGCTGATTGGCCAGGGCTTTGACAGTGATAAATTGGCCTCCATGGTGATTGGGTAACACGGTTGTGATGTCACCGAATGTGGGCTGGGCGAGAGACGGGGAGAGAGAGGTTGATGGAGGAAGAGAGAGAGAGAGAAGTGGGAGGGATGAAAATGGTAAAGAGACCTGGGCACTTACATGAGAGAGAGAGAGAGAGAGAGAGAGAGAGAGAGAGAGAGAGAGAGAGAGAGAGAGAGAGAGCGAGAGAGAGCGAGAGAGAGAAAGAGAGAGAGAGAGAGAGAAGTGGGAGGGATGAAAATGGTAAAGAGACCTGGGCACTTACATGAGAGAGAGAGAGAGAGAGAGAGAGAGAGAGAGAGAGAGAGAGAGAGAGAGAGAGAGAGAGAGAGAGTATTGCCAGTCATCTGCAGTGCAAAGAGAGTCATTCTTTCTCAGAAACATAAATAAAGTGATTGAGTTACCTCACTGTTTACTGGCTGCACTTTGGTTTTAAGTGAACGATGGTGGTAAAATATCCAAGAAAAAAGAAAAAACACACATTCAACTCTTGAACTACCAAATGCTTTTTTAAACGTTAATACATATTAATTCCCTGTAAACCACAGCATTACATGCTATTTTATTCTAGTTATCTCTTAGTTAGGTTTCAGAATGCCTATGGTTGAATAACTAGAATAACTACAAACACAACCATGGATAATTAGGTTTAGGCAAAAAAACAACCGTTGTTGGGTTAGGGGTTAGGGTGTTAGGACCCATCCACACTCATCACTTGCTCTACCTGTTGCTTGGTCACCTGCATGTGTTTCGTTCATGTGTCCACCATGATCCTGCCTCCTACTTTCCGTTGGCATCTCTTTGGTCTTAGCAACACGTGAGTGATCTCTGTACGGGTATGCGTGTTGGCCCGTGTGCCGTCAGGGCTGATTGAGCTCCAGCAACTCTTGTCAGGGATTGTTCCGTCTCTGTTTCCGTGACGTTGTACAGCGTCTTGTAGCGTGACAGAAGCTGTATTCCTGACGGTGACGTTCCAGCTTTCTAACGTCTCTGTGCGGCCAAACCGTCGCGCCTGCAAACTGTCACCTTTAATGTGATGTGGAAATGTAATTGTGTCATTTCTCTCCAGCGGGCTCCAGCTGGACGCCTCGCTGTAACAAAATAATTAGCACCTTCAAAACTCCAAGCCTCCGACACCATGAGGAGTCGAGCGACAGCAGGAGAGTCGCTGCCAACAACAGCCGGCTACTACGGCCCTCGGGAACCCTCCAGAGATCTCCAGAGAGACTCACACACCACAGACAAATCCTGGAAACCCCGAGAGACCAAAGGTGGACTCACGGAAAACAAAAACCAAAAAGGTTTATTTCCTTTTTTACTGAGAGTCAGATGAGAGGGTTGATGCCACTGGTGTTATGTAGCCGGAGCCATAGCTTAGCATAAAGACTGGAAACAAGGGGAAACGGCCAGTCTCACCAATTAAAACACAATATATTGCTTGGAAATAAACCTTTTAATCTCTACAAAAACCTTATAGGCGGCCTATTTATTTGCTGGGACTTCCCTGATTCTCCATGTAAAACCGTCAATTCAGTCTTGATGCAAAGCTAAAACCTCCAGAAACCTTTTAAAACATGGAAAGACCTTCAAAAACGTCTAAAGGGGAGAAATACAGAGGAAAACGTTGTCTTTCAAGCACCACTACTGGAAAAACACCAAAAATCACCAAAAGTTACAATGAGATAATGCCTCATTTTGCATATTTAAACAGAAAACCTCAGAAAACTTTAATAATAATAATAATCTTAATGTATGTAATCAACCGGCAAGTTTCATGGTGATATCTATTAGTTAGTTTATTTATACTGGCTGTATTTGAACAGTATTTCCTGATTTATAGAGTGATACAAAGAGAAACTCCTTCTGTAGAACCCTTTGACCTTGACTCTAACAAATCTACAAAATGAAACAAGAATGTTGAAGCTGGCTTCATCAACTGTTACACATATTTTATCAGAAAATGCTACATTTGCATATTTAAATTAAATTAAAATCTCCTTAAAGCATCTGTAATTCTCTGGAAACTCTTTGAGAACCAAACATTGAACTCCAGTGACCAGGACGGTTTCAGAGATGGAGAGAGCTCCACATCCTCGGACCGTGTATCACTTTTCCCAAACCTCCGTGGGTCGACTCCTTTTCGGTGTCGGATCAGATCTGGCCCAGACCAGAGTCCACCCGGTGCTTGAAAGAGGGTTTGAACGTGCGATCTCCTGGCGGTGTGCCCGGGGCGAGGCCGGACTTGGGCGCCTCGTAGCCGGACTCCCTGCCATCCCTCATTGAGCGGTTGAAGGAGAAACACAACACATGGCCTTTAACGCTGCTGGGCCTCACCGCCTCCTTCTCAAATAAATACAAGAACTAAATAAATATAACCCAGGTCTGCCGGAGCGAGCCGAGGGGCCTCTCATGCCACCATCTGGCCATCTGTGTTCGACAAGATGAATCACTCAATATTAGAGCGCCATCCCACCTTGCACACACACACACACATGCGTCCTTCCTTGGCTTCGAACCGCTACAAACGGTACACACTGTAAACCTTAAACCTTAAACTGGACCTTACACAGCGCCTTCAACCTGGACTCAGTTCTAATCATACGAGGCCCTAACATGATTGTCGTAATTATTTAGGATCTGCTGTACTTGGGGTGACCCATGAGACAAAATGAAAAAAAATAGGGTCACACACACACACACACACACACACACACACACACACACACACACACACTGCACTTTATAAATGATGCTCTTTGTGCCTGAAAAAACAAACGGGGTTCCATGCAGGATCTCAGAGCTCTGATTGGAGAAACACAAAACCAGCCAGCTGAAGGAGAAAAAAACATGCATGGTGCAATTATAGTGACAGAAAAGCCATTTATCCCGGCGTGAAGGTAAACACATGCAGACAAGTTAGTGAAAACAGAAGGGAGGGGAGGCCAGAGAGAAGACCAGATCCCCACAGTTCCACCTGATGTTTCTGTTTCCCCCTTCCTCCAATTAAAAACAAATCATGGCCAGTGTATAGTACCTATGGAATAAATAAATAAAAGAACTACAGTCATGGATGATGTTCAGCAAGTGCCGATTTCAGATATAAAATGTTTCTTTCTTTTTGGAAGATTCTGGTGTTGTTCCGAGCCACATTTATTTATATATTGGTTTGCTTGCAAATCATAGTCACATTTTTTACTATTGAAATTAATATTTTGCTGTTACTGTATTAACATATTGAATTGCTTTATTTAACCTCTTTATCGCTGGTGAAGAGGTTAAATAAAGCTGATGATCTTATCTACTAATAATACAGTTAATACTCTGATTCAAACCATTTACACTTCGTTTTGCACATTGCCAAAACCTTTCATTTCATGTTCAATACATAACATAACACAGAATGCTTGTCGATTACAATTGAATGTGCCGCTTGCTGCTACGTCCACATATACAGAGAAATTAAAAGAAATAAAACCACAGGTTCAACAAGCACTGTTGCATTTCTGAAATACAGTTGTTCAAGTAATTGTACTACAGTAACGGTGCAGCAACTCTACCATTGATGCACCTCTTCCCTTTCACCACTAGGTGGTGCAGAACGCCAGTCTTTAGCCAAACAGTCACTATTCTCTGTCTCAACAACTGTTGTACTAAACATCTACTGCAGGGTTTCTATAATATGACATAAAGCACAGGACCACAGTAATATATATATATATATATATATATATATATATATATATATATATATATATATATATATACAAAACACTTTTTTGACTTTGCTACAAGTTTATCTTCAATGATTACGGTGAAACAGGCAAACACATTTGACAGTTGAGATATTTTGGGCTATTTTGCTATCATAGGATGTCTTCTCTCAGACTAGAGGAAATAAAACATCCAAAGTATACATTTAGTTGTACAATTTGCAACGTTGTCAATTTCTGTCTGTAGATTTCGCCGACATTTGTCAATATTTACCATTAGATAATTCTCCATTTGTATATTTAAATATAACATTATAGAAAACTTATAATACATAAAGATAATTGACTTAATGTAATTAATTAATTGGGAAGTTTCATGCCGATATCCATTTAATTACATTTACTATTACAATTAGTTCTTATTTTTATCATATTCACCTGTATTTTCTTCTAACAAAACATATCTTTGAAGGCCCTTTTCTCTAAAGCAATTTTCCTCAGAGATTTTACAGAGGGGTTTGTCCTTGTATCATTCATAGCCTGATTTAAACAACAATATAGTCCCCAAAATATGGTGAATTATTTTAAATATTTATTTTCATGACTGTTGTATTTTCCTTATATATTTAATAAAAACCTTTATTCTAATATGTAAACAAATAAATAAAATGAAGCAAGAACATGGCTCCATCCAATGTTCAGGCTTCTGTATGTATGCACATTAGCACACATTTGATAATATATTAACTTGCAATACAAACAAAATAATTGTTTGAATTGCACTTAATCAAGTGAGGAAGATTCATGATTGTTTTAAAAAGAAAAAAGGCCCTACCAAAAAGCTAACCATATTATTGTGGCATTATTTATTGAGGACTGAGTAGTGTGCATAATATCTATCGTGCAACGGCATTAATTGTATAATATATGCTGTTTTAGTCTATTTTTGGGGTGCTTCTCAATATCTGGTCAGCCTCCTCTGACGCTTCAATTTCCACAATTCTTCACTTCATATCTGACCACCCGACCGGAGGCAGACCATAATGAACAGGGACCGTTACCTTCTCAGACATGGAGGCGTGTCCACTGTCTAAACTCTGTGCAAAGCCTGTAAGATCATCTGTGTGTGTGTGTGTGTGTGTGTGTGTGTGTGTGTGTGTGTGTGTGTGTGTGTGTGTGTGTGTGTGTGAGTGGTTTATGGAAAACTGGTAAAATTAATCATTGCAATAGTGCTACCATGATGTTGCTAGGTGTTGTCGAGCCAACCGCGACACTTTGGGAAGCTTTGATCCAATGGTGACCACTCTGTGTCACACACACACACACACACACACACACACACACACACACGCACACACACACACACACACACACACAGTGGTCTGAATGGACGTCAGTTCTGCTTGTCTAAAGTGACCAAAGGGCGTCCAGCACAAAGGAGGGGAGTGACAGGCCTCTGTGATTGGTCATGGCAGACTTTGACTGACATGTGATGGCAGCTGGGTGGAGTGTGTGGGAGCCGCAGTTGAGTCTGATGTGTGTGTGTGTGTGTGTGTGTGTGTGTGTGTGTGTGTGTGTTTGTGTGTTGCACTGTTGTTCCTGAGCAGCACAGACAAGCGGAGAGGAAAATATGACATTGAATTGTTTCCTTAATTGTATTTCACCCCAATATTGTCTTTGCACATTCTGAAAGCATTCCTTTCTCCGTGTGACAGTGAGGTTTATGTTGGGATGAGAACAGCCACCGACGTCTCCTCCCTCAGCGGTTTGTATGACATCACACGCAAAAATTACTCCTAGTTTTTCCTTGCGTTTTCCGAGGAAAGTTTAACAACGTGCGTCAATTTCTGCTCATTACATTCAAACAGTATTTTATTCATCAAAACTCAAGTGTTACATTTTCTCTAGTGAACATCTCTGTTTGATAGAGCATGACAGAAGTATATGACAATGCTAATTTGTGGTTGTAAGGAAAGTTACCGGCTGGAACTATTTCTTGGTGGATAACGGCACTTGAGATTGCAATGTTTGGTACCCGTCTGTACCAGGCGGCAAATCTGCATTCTCTCTACCGACCAGCAGGAGGCGACTCTTCTGATTGTATAGAAGTCTATATAAATTACTCTACTTCTCTTGATGTATTCCCTCAGTAAACATTGTAAACATGAGTTTATGTCTCAATCTCTAGTTTCAAGTCTTCTTCAATACAGCATGATGTTCATTTAGTAAATTATGGTCATTTAGAGTCAAACAGACCATAAAGCAGGGGATGCTTTAGGGCGGAGCTACAAGGTGATTGACAGGTCGCTACCAGAGACGTAAACGGCGTCTCTGTCCAAATGATGATGATGATGATGATGATGATGATGATGATGATAATTGTAGTGAGGATAGCGGTTTATGACAGTGGGATTGAAAAAAAAAATGTGTGTGTGTTGGGGGGCTTGATGGGTAATTGATTGACTTTTACCATTTGTGCACTTGTACGTGTGTGCGTGTGTGTGTGTGTGTGTGTAATTTATGAGCAAAACACAGCTAATTGCAACCACTTGTTAAAGACTGAGGGCTGCATCTCTTCTTGTGTCATATTACACACACACACACACACACACACACACACACACACACACACACACACACACACACACACACACACACACACACACCATCATGTTCAAGCTAATCATGAGCCAGTGTTCATTTATAATCAATCTCAAACGCCTGACACTAGCTGTAAATAAACAGGCCTGTGTGTGTGCGTGTGTGTGTGTGTGTGTGTGTGTGTGTGTGTGTGTGTGTGTGTGTGTGTGTGTGTGTGTGTGTGTGTGTGCAATTTCCATATGCCTGGTGTAGAATGGGAAGTAGAGAAGTAGTCCCGGCATCTATCCATCACTTTGACTGTGCCACAATCCACGTGCTGTGATTTGCCTACTCAATGTGTGTGTGTGTGTGTGTGTGTGATTGGTTGTAATGTTTAACACATGGCTGCTAACTTTCCCACCAACACTCACACATACTCACACACTGCTTCATGTTCAACACATACCTGCACATGTTGGAGTTGAAGTGCTTTGCGGCAGCAGTACCTATACCAGTGCCCTGAAAGTAATACTGACACCGAGCCCCAGTGACAAGCGGTCTGAGGATTTAAACCTGTGACGTTCCAGTCAAATGCAGTCTCTATAACACAAAATGCTCTTTTGCATATGCATACAGAATTTAACTGTTCATTTGAGTAAAATTACAGCTTTTTGCTCTTCGAGTGCAGGAAAGTTGTTGCAGGAAGTCAATCGTTCCTCCCCCCTAAATGTTCCGGCTCCCAAGGTTAGACTTTCCGATGGCCTAGAAGCTATAGCTTGTAACCAACAAGTCAATCACAGGCCTTAATCGCATATTGCTAAATTAAAGTTGACATGGAACACACTGCAGACGCTGGTGCAGCATTTGGAGCCATGTTTCTTTTGGGGGGCGCACGGCAAAATCAAATTTGAATATTCGCCGCCACACTGTCAGCTCTGTTTTATTCTCCATCCACTCCACGAGGATAAACAGCAGCCTGATGCTGCTGGAGACAAACTGTTGTTGTGGGCCACACAATCAAAACAATATGCTGAGAGACTCTAAAACAGGAGTGTGAATAATAAGACATTCAGCTTGTCGAAGTTGATGTTTTCAGTGATGAAACTATTAACTAGCACTAGTTCCAGAAATGTCCAATGCTCCGAACGACGTTGAATCATTTTGATATGACAGTGTTGAGCTTACAGTTAAAAAAGCATCAGGATCTCAAGCATTCCTTGGTTGTATAGGGCCTGTATTTTAGCTAGAAGCTCTTTTTCAGTGACAATCGAACAGGTTCTGACTTGTCTTTAGCGACTGATTCTATAATTTGTACTTTGCAGTGACTGAAGGAGTCCCCTCGGAGCCGACCGTTAGCGCTGCACAGACATAGCTGCAGAGGTTCCCTCTCTCCATTTTCTCCTCCATCCATTCATTCCCAGATGGACGGATTGTCTTGCCGCTCGCCCTCCGGTCACATTTGACCTGGAAGTGCTGTGATTGGTCCAAAGGTCACGCGGCCAGCTTCTCATTGGCGGAGAGGTCATTCCCCTGGCCCCCGCACCTCCAAACCCCATCCATCACTGTCAGCATGGCTTCTGTTGACAGTATAATAAAAAGTCACTGTGTGTGTGAATTCCTGCATGAATGTGCATGTGCATTATCTTAATATATACTTTTATTTTTCATTGCCAACGACTGCTCCACTGTTGTTGTTGTTGTTGTTGTTGTGCATTTACAAATCAATAGGGGAAAAGTGAAATCGATTAGTAATTTTTGGTAAATACAGTGCAAACACAGTTGTTGCGCTTCTTCGCAAATCAAAGGCTTCGTTTTCACACATGCTATCTTCACTACAGCAGTTTAAAGTGTTTTTGTCACTTTCTGAGGCGTGATTCAGAAATAAGAAACTTTATTCTCAAATCCGTGACTCAACTTGAGTAACAAGGTCACTTATTTTATGAGTGAAGCTGATGCGAAAGTGTCCTAAAACTTGCTCTCTTCTGTCCATCAAGGGGCGACTCCTCCGGTTGCAAATAGAAGTCAGATTGTATAGAAGAAGTCTTTAAGAGAATAACTCTACTTCTCTCTTGATGTATTCCCTCAGTAAACATTGTAAACATGAGATCATGTCTCAATCTCTAGTTTCAAGTCTTCATCAATACAGCGTGATGTTCATTTAGTAAAAGATGGTCCATTTAGATTCAAACAGACCATAAAGCATGGGATGCTTTAGGGCGGAGCTACTGTGATTGAAGGTTGCTGCCGCTACCAGAGCGTCTCTATGTCACTCCGCATTCCAAATATGGCCGTAATCCAAGATGGCGAACTCGAGGTTTCAAAATACCAGTCCGCAAACCAATGGGTGATGTCACCATGACTACGTCCACTTCTTATATAGAGTCTATGTTTGTTTTTTACCCGAATCCCAATCATTTCCTGAATTTAACCATTACATTTAAAGTAAAACGGAAAACAATAAGTAAACCTACAGTATATCTTAGCCATGCACTTAGACAAGCACAAAGTGCCACGCCTTCTCTGACATTCCCCCACGCCGCTGGTGGGGAACATTTCACGTTGTAGTTTTCGGCCACAGTATTTGATGAGTTGGTGGTGAGAGCTGGCAGAAAATCATCCCAATTCCAACGCTTACCAACCGATTCAGGGTTCAAGTCCGGCTCAATCTGTACGCCGTCTGCCTGGCTTTACAAAAAGTCACATAATGGACGGAATGCCTTGGTGTCGACATACTTATGGCCTTGTATATTCTTCATGATATAATATAGATGAAATTTAATTTAACATTTGCAGCCCCGTACACTTCCTTGTTCATCCTGGACGATTCTGATGATGTCCGCCGAGCAAACGCACCGCTGAGGGAGCAGAGACTGTTTTTCTGCATCCGGCGGGATTAAGGGCTAATTAAACTGGCGGCCGTGTGTCTGAGTGTACTGTGAGTGTGTGTGTGTGTGTGTGTGTGTGTGTGTGTGTGTGTGTGTGTGTGTGTGTGTGTGTGTGTGTGTGTGTATATACACAATCGGTTTGTATATGGGTGTGTCTGCATACATGAATGACTCTACTCCCTCACTTTGTACGTGTGTGTGATCATATCCTGTCAGTTTGTGTGTTTGTCTGGTGTTGTTTGTGTGAGCGTTTTTTTCTCATCGACTATAACATAAACCATGAGGCGCTCCGTCCTGGGATTTGGAGGAGTCATGAGATATATCTGCGGGATCGCACGACAATTAACATGATAAATGAAAAAATTAAGTTTTTGTATAACACAAGATTCAATATTTGGCAAACGTCTATCCAATCTTTTCTACTAGTGAAACACTAGCGCTGCACCTTCACCTTCAATTGTCGCAAGCAAAACAAAGTAGGAAATTGACTTTGATACCAGTCACAGTTCTCTAAAAGCATGGGACTCAATCCATTCATAACAGGAACAGAGTGCGTGCAAATGTGCAAGTGGACATTGTTGATAAGAAGGAAAAAGAAGAGGAAGATGAGGACGAGAAGAAGAAGCAGGAACCGCTTTGCTTCAGATAACAGAGCCTCTGGAGACGCAGACGAGACCTTCAGGACTTGAACTGAACACTGAAACTCTCTCCCCACATTCACAAGTGTCTCAATGCTGTCAATTCCCATTAACGTATTCATTTGACTGAACATACGATTTCTTACGGAAAAGTTCCTCCTTGTTTTTCATTTGATTTCCT
>JBAMJR010000046.1:2070000-2225000 GCA_038501785.1 Myoxocephalus aenaeus | reverse complement strand
CACACACACACACACACACAGCAGCTGTCTCTGGCACTGCTTCTCTCACGCAGATGTGAAGATGTTCGAACGCACACACAAAACCTATCATCCCTGTCAACACGGAGAAAAACAGTGACGCTCTGGAGGAACGGCGGGACCATCTGAGTTGTTGTTGTTGTTGTTGTTGTTGGTACGTAAATGTGTTTTTGGGAGTACCAGGGTTGTGTGGAGAGCAGGAGGTTCAGCGCTCATTCGGGGTCTGTTATGTATCTGTTAAATGTGAGACGAAAGTCCAGCAACAACACTTCACTGGAAAATCCAGTCGAGTATCTGTGACAATGGGGGCCGATCTGTTCAACTCAATTATATCTTTGTAAACTCTTTCAATTATATACTGGACTCTTTCTTTCTGACCAATTTGTTGCTGCGTTTAAAAGGTTTACATCTAAATTGTAACTCTGAAGATTTCTTACAAAGTTGCTGGTGTACAATTTGCTATCTGTATAATAAATAACAATTCACTAAACTGATATCCAAGTATTTATTTGTTACACTTTGTTTGATAAAGTTAGGAAAGCAATGTTTGAGTCAAGCCTGAGGTTGCATGAGAATGATCCCAGTCACTCCCACACATTCATTCATTCAGTAAAACACTATCGGCAGATACCCCGAAGTCCTGGTATCAGTATTGGAAACGTTGTATCGGTGCATCCCTTGTCGGAACACCCGGTAACAGAGAGGTACCAAAGTTCAGGATGACAAACGAGAATATGTTCTTCTCTCCGGGGGTCCTGAACCTGGGCAGCACCACCAGATAGATCATGACCGGTTGTGACAGATGTGTAGATGTAGACTCGAGTCCCGACTGTCATACTTGATTCAATAAAATACAATAAAAAAAGACTTTAACACCAATTAACACCTTGGATTAGCTTGATATCCTCTTCAAGTCCAACTATGTTCTAAAAGAGCCCTTCATGTCCTGACTACTCATATACACTTGTAATCAATTTGACAGCAGCCAGTCATGGATCACCTGCAGGAAGAATGGTACCTTTCTGCAGCGCAGGCAAGCGCACAGACAACTGATTGTTAATTGCAGATTATTGTAATTGTGTCACAGAAATGATATTCCCCGGGCACACCTGACCAGTTTGATTGTAAATGTTATTGCCCCTAAGTATTATGCTTCTTTGCAATCAATAAACATTTCTAAAAGCATGCATTCCTTCTGTTTTCAGTTTCAACATTTCTGGCATATAATGTTCTCAAGGGTGCACCATGACTGGTTTAGTGACCTGTTACAAACAGTGTAGGACTTGATTTGGCTTGAGACTTGGACTTGGACCTGACTTGACATCCAAATATAATTCTCATGTTGATTGAAATCTCATTGTTCAAACGACGGCAGGTCGTTCTGTCTAGATATTGAAAAGGTGTAAAAGCATCGGTCTCTCTAAGATACACTTGCGATCTTTACTCCTGCAAAACTAACTAACTAAGTCGGTAAGTAAAGTGTTGAAACGAGTCGTTGTTCCCTTGTTGCTTTAGATTGGGAAGGAAGCCACTCCAGCAGTTCAACACGATGAGGGATGTCATAGCATGAATCTGATCTCCGATCTGTTTGACTAACGAACGATCTATGTGGGAGAGGGAGAGCTAGCTAGTTTTTTTAGCTAGCTAGCTGTTACTGCTAGCTGTTAATTGTTGTAATTAAACCGTTTTTGACTGGAAGTTGACTCACAAGTTTAGGCGCGTCGTTATCACAACGTATACTCCTATGACATCTTACGACAAGTTACTCCCTTTTTTTCGTGCATTTTCCTACTAAAGACAGCAACACTTGTAACTATCCGCAAGTGCCATGAATGCAGTCTTTTCAAAATAAACGTCTGTTTTCACAGGAAACAACTCAGTTGGATTCAGGCAACAAAACTACTTAGTTGTGTTTTGGTGAAAATTGTGAAATGCTTAGTTAGGTGTAGGTAAAGATCGTGAAATACTTAGGTGTAGGCAACAAAACGACTGAGTTAGGTTTAGGATAATACCGTGAAATACTTAGTTATTTTTCAGAAAAGATCACGTAATACTTAGTTAGGTCTGGATAATACCGTGAAATACTTAATTAGGGTTTAGAAAAAGATTGTTGTTTGAGTGAAGTGCAGCTACTGAAGTACGCAAGGTACGTGACAAATAAATCAACGTTGCCTTCTCGTTCACATGGTGAATGACCGGCGGCCTCTTGGCAGAAATAACTCTGTTTGTTGGACCCATGCACCTCCACTGTCATGTGTGGGCTTTTGCTGCCTTTTTCAATTCCTCGGTCATGATTACGTGATGATTACAGTGCATTATTTGTTTAAAGTCTCGCTACACATGCTGGACGAGACCAGTCTGAATTTCAGCACATTACATCCCACCCCCACGTAATGAGGTGTTAAGAGGTTGTGGTCATTTTCACCTATTTCTGTGAGATCAGGCTGATTATAAGGCACTTTGGTTGACATGTCAACTCTTCCATGCAGTATATCGTGCAGGGTTTGTGTGTCAGGTCCTAGTTTTCCTGGGAAACTCCAAACTGTAAACGCGTGGGACTGTTCGAATGCGAAGCCGTTTGAAAACAGCATCCATCCTCTAAATGAAGCGTGAAAAAATATTTCCAAACTGGAAGAGCTGTTATTTCACTCTTCCAGAGTGTCAGGCCGAGTGCTGAAGTGTTTCTTTCTCACACTCTTTATAGGGTTGCTGTGTTTTCGTTCCCCTCAGACACCGCAGGGCCTCTGGATGGAAATTCACACTTTACATCTCGTCATTTCTCTCACTTATCCACAGAGACTGCAGCGAGGTCCACATGAGAAACAGATCAATCGCCACTAATATAAGAAAACAATCAGAGGAGGTCATAGGTCATTGAAGCATGAAGGAAAATAGAAGGGATATTTTTTGGGCCGCTGCAAATATCATGGGTACATCAGAGGTACAATTTATAAAAATAAGGAACACACAAACTTCCTCGAAGCCCAAGTAATAAAAGTAACAAGCCGATAATCAATTATTCCCAAATTAATTAATATCCTGTCTTGTTGGAACACACCCACTCGCCCAGCACAGCACAAACACTACTCACACACACACACACACACACACACACACACACACACACACACACACACACACACACACACACACACACACACACACACACACACACATTCACATAGTTTCAGTGCTGTCTGTTTGACTTATTTTGCCTGGTTTAATGAGAAATATCACATTACCACATGTGCTGTGAGCAGTGAAGGCTGGATGGAATCCAGGCTGAAGAACGCCTGAGAGACTGAACCCAGAGCTGCACCAACTTTCACAAGTATGAGCAGCAGCAGTTCAAGGATATTTGTGACTCTCTCCGTATGGTTCAGTTACTATACTCAAACAAGCAGATATACTCAAACAAGCAGATTCAAGCTAAAAGATCTGGTTAAATTCCCTTCTCAGTGAAATCTTAGTATAATCTTAGTTTTAACACATAGATTCTGCGATTGAAAATGTTTTTCAAGATGCTGGTAATCAGAAACCGAACGAATTAAGGGAGACACCCCTGTTTTATATATACACAAGACTATTTCAACATTTTCTGGGCCTGGGCATTTCTTACAAATGTCTGTGGTCCAACTCCAGTAGCTTGGAGCTATTTTAAATCCACCTTTAGGCTATAAGCGGTCGTCCTCTAATCCGAAGGTCGGTAGCTTGATGCCTGTCCCCTGCAGTCTACACGTTGAAGTGTCCTTTCGATACTGAACCCTGAAGCCTGTGTGATTGGTGCATGTGTGTGTGTGTGTGTGTGTGTGTGTGTGTGTGTGTGTGTGTGTGTGTGTGTGTGTGTGTGTGTGTGAATGTGGTAGCCTCTGCCACCAGTGTCTCCATGTGCTTATGTTGTAAAGCGCTTTGATTGAGTGTCATTGCAGATTCTATTGCTTCTCTTTTTTAATTAGAGCTTATTCTCCAACCTCCTACCCAGTACCGGGAAGTCCGCTATGGTTCTCCCTCTTTTCTGACTTGAATGATTAAAGTCCCATTTCCAGACTGTTATAACCAAAGTATTTCAATCTCTTGTAAATGGCCAATTAAAACAGATTTTATATGATAATAATATTCTCAGTGAATTCTCAGTGAATCAGGTGCTAGATCAGGCTGAAGCACTATAACAGTGGTTATATTAGTTACTAATGATATCATCAAATCGTACAATAAGCAGCACCATGCAGACCTATTTGTTGATTTATCTAAGCCTTAGTGGAATGGCTCAGAATTGGTTTTAGAACAATCTATCCGAAAGAACTGTTTGTGTCAGTAGAAAACTATACCTCAGCCTCACTTACCTATGGGTTCTCAAACTTTCGCTCCACACTTGGATTGTGACATTCAACTGAATATAAGAAGTGGACGTAGTCATCGTGCCGTCACCCATTGGTTTGTGAACTGACGTTTCGAAGTATCGAGTTTGGAGCCATCTTGGATTACGGCCATCGTCATGTTTTTTTGCAATCGATAAATGGAAGTTACCATATTTTAAATGTGATGTCGAGACACCGTCGAGACACCGTTTATGGCTCTGGTAATGGCAGCGGCCCAGCAATCACAGTAAGCCCCGCCCTTAAGCATACTCTGCTATTTGAGTCTAAATGGACCATAATTTACGAAATGAACATCCTGCTGTATTGAAGAAGACTTGAAACTCCATAAACTCATGTTTACAATGTTGTTAACATTGTTAAGATCAACATTTTCTCATAGACTTCTATACAAACAGACTTCTTTTTGCAACCAGATGAGTCGCCCCCTGCTGGTCAGTAGAGAGAAAATGCACGTTTTAGGACACGTCCGCATTGGCCTCACTTGGCAGAACCGGAAGTTGCCACCTGGTCACAACCCTGCAAGATACAGTCACTTCACAGGTGTGCAGTTGAGTTCAAAATGAAGGTTTGTGTACATGGACACTAATGTACCATCTGTCTGTATCACTCAACACAACTTTCAACGTAAATCATTTTAATTAGATGTATTTTGTTCTGTCAGTCGGGACGACATTACGCAACACAATTAACGTTAGGTTTAGGCAACAAAACAGACTTGGTTTGGTTTAGGAAAACCGCTACAAGCGCGTCACTTCACAACAACACTTTGGGACTTGCGGCCTCAAGCATCGTTCTCGTGCCCCTTTTACTATTTCACAGAACTACTTTGAAAATGGTTTGGTAATTGAGATGAAGGAATGAATGAAGAGTCTGAAGATGGGTGCGGTCTGAGCAAGGGCTCCAGGAGTAGGGGTGTAGGAGATGGGGTCCATTGGCCCTCGACATCGTAGCTGGTGTGATCCCATCGCAAGATGGTCTCTAGATTCTATCTTTATTAGACTGTGGCGATGTGTTTTATATGAATGCAACTTCAACCCTACTTCAAAAATTGGGATTTGGAACACGCTGCATTACGTTTTGTAGCAAATGCACCCTCACGCACTGATTATGCATTTTATATGAATCTTTAGAAAGGACCTCTCTGTACCAGTGGAGAAAAAATGCAAATGTTGCTATTCATTGCCAAGAAATTGTTAGGCAAAGTACCTACTTATCTCCCCAACCTTTTATCCTTTCACACCAACACTGGATAGATCTACAAATCAGATTCTTTTAAATGTCCCCAGGGTGCACTCAGAGCTGTGTAAAACTGCTTTCTCTCTTTATGCAACCTGGGCATGGAGTGAGCTGCATAATATCATTACCTTGGAAGTACTCTCTTTTTTGAATACCTTTAAATGTCTTTTACAAACTGCCCTGAAGGAAACGTGTTGCTGTGTTACATCATACTTGACTCAGATGTAATGCGTTATGGATATCGCTGGTATGTCCTGTATGCCTCTCTTCTTTTACTATGTCTTTTGTATTGCCTTTATGTAATTGTTTTCATGTGAAACTGCATATGCTCCATGGACTCCATGGAAAAGAGACCTAGTATCTCAATGGTAGCTTCCTTCCTGGCTAAATAATGGCTAAATATATTTGTAGCAGTCACAGTGGTTATAATTGTAGACTGGTGGTAGTAGTGAAAATATTACCATGGGACATGGGGAAGGGCTAGAACCTTAGGGTCCCCCAAAACCCCAGGTTCAATACAGCAACAGTTTTTTGGCAATCCAATTGTAACTTTGCTTGGACTTTTGCAGCAACAGAGCATAACATCAACTGATGAGGACCTCCTAGTGGGCCCTGCTGTGTGTGGTAATCTTTGGGCCATGTTTTTGAAGAGGGTCTCTGTATCAACATGTAGTTTAATGCATGATGCCTATTACAAACCACATTTTGGTTTAACTCGTTTAGCCCCCCAGACATTTTTCTCAAAAATTCCGAATGGTTTGCCTACTAAACACAGAATATCTCCTCAACCACTAGGGCTATTTGAATAATTTCAAAAGGTAGACAGAAAACCCTTGTGAGACCAGTTAAGAGGTTCATATAGCAGTGCATGTGTTACTGGTGTATTTGGTTGATGATAGAACACAGGAAAGAAAAGAAAGAAACACTTCCGGAAATATTTATTTCCTCTTTTTAATTATCCATATCATCGCTTTATTTTCTACTATAAAATAACACTATGTGTTAACAGTATTTCTGCAAAGTTTGACTTTGATAAAGTTAAGTTAAATATTTTTAGTAATTCATTTAGTGCAGATTTCGTGAACCGTAGGTTTAGGTCAGCTGAAAGCAAAAATGCCCTAACTTTTTTCATGAACCTTGGACGCCTCTGGTTCCACAACAGAGGGGCTCTGCTCAAGCAGATGCACCAAAACATAGCAAGCATGAATCATTTCTTCCATAAGTAAGGCTTGGGGTACCCCAGAGTCCCATGGTCAACGCATTCTCGCAGAAAGAATTTGCATTAAACATGAATGGACGCGACAATAAAAGACAGGCAACAACATTAAATGATTTGAAGAGGAATTTATTTTCCTCAGCTCTGCTGGAAGGTCCCATCTGGTGGGAAAATGCAATACTATGTAAGGCCAAACTTAAATTAAATAAAAAATATCATGTCGGACCAACCAATGAGCATGCTTGACACGTATTGCCTCTGCCACCTGCAGCTACCAATAACACCGCTATCTGCATACTGTGGGTTTGCAAAGTCATTTTCTTTTTTGATTCCTGGTTTAATCCAGACCTGAGTCAACCAACAGTACCAGCAGCAGTACTACGAGTAACAGTGAGCTCTATGTTTTTGTGTGTCTGTGTGTGTGTGTGTGATTTGAGTTTATGTTTGTTGCTTGCTCAACACACACACACACACACACACACACACACACACACACACACACACACACACACACACACACACACACACACACACACATCCCCGGTGCTCGCGTTGCTCGAGGCCCCCTCTGGTGCTGTTAAGTGAGTCCTGAGTGAGACTGATGGGGGTCAGGACCCTCGTACACACACACTCACACAGACACACACACATGCACATATATGGACATGCTCACAATACTGTGTTAGGCATTTCAAACAGAGACACTAACACACACTCACTCACTCACACACACACACACACACACACACACACACACACACACACACACACACACACACACACACACACACACACACACACACACACACACACACACACACACACTCACTCACAGCACTGGAGTCCTTACCCCGAGGCAGTGCAGTGTCAGACCCCCCCACCCAGGGCTGCAGCTGTGCCGACTCTACACACACTCATATACACGCTCTCCTCTTCTGAGTGCATGCTGAGACCGTTGTGTATCTCATACCTGCTAGTATGTGTGCATGTGTGTGTGCATGTGTGTGTGCACACATTATATTGAGCAGGCGTGTGTATGCAAATACAATTGTGTAATGTTCTGTGTGTCCTTGTGTGTGTGTAAACGGTCATGAACTCGTCAGCCAGGAGAAACAAAGTGTCTCATGTCCGCCTGCAGCGCCCGCCTTTTTGTTGTTGTGTTATTCATCTCTTTTATTGTCGCTTTTTCATCCCTGTCACGTCCGTCTCATCTTCTTCAGCTACGATCAGGCAGAACCAGAGATGGATCAATGGATTCAGAAGTGGATGGAGATGTTATTGTCTTCTTTTTTTTTTACCCTACTCTAATTGTAATTCAGTTATTTAAAAATAATTGAAATAATTGCCATTCAAATCATGTGTCGCAGGAAAAAGGGGAGTAAATTAAAGGGGATGGAGAGACAGACAGACGGATAGATAGATCTGGTGCTTCTCATACAGACGCCAAAGGGTGTCTTGCGCGTCAGTCTGCGAGAGGCACTGACAAAGCATCTGTATTTGTTAATGACAATCATCTCATCACTGTTCTCATTTCCGTGGTCCCGGTAGTCGGACATCCTGAGTTGAAATGAAAGTCTTGGTACGGTACGGTTCCTTTTGGGGCACACCAGTGATGGTTATCACCACCTCTGAGCCCCTCAAGCGGAAATACTACTGTCGGGCTCTGGAACAGAAAGCGGTTATATGTGTGGGTTTTCTCACCAGTTTACTGGGTCTAGAGATTTAGGGTGTTATATGCTGTTCTAGCTGTAAAGCCATTTGTGGCAAATTTGTCGTTTGGGGTTGTACACATTGATTTGACTTGATTTAGGTCAATCCAAATGTGGTCCTTTGTCCTTTGTTGACATGAGAACATGGGTCTTTACAGTGTTTTCCTCACTGTGAGCTGATCAGGGTCAAAGCTACAGTTGAATGACACAACTGTATAATGCGAATGTATAATGCGAATGTATAATGTAAATGTATAATGTAAATGTATAATGTAAATGTCAACTACTGATTGTTGCACACTCTGAATGTAATGAAGAGAACTGGACCGTGGGGCCTGTGGGTCAATCTCTGCTCACACAGCATCAATCCAGCCCTATTAGCAATGAAAGAAGGTAAATTACTAATATTGTTACCAATACTGTTATGTCATTTGTCTGACGCGACATCAATAATCCACCAAGCTGTCGATTTTTCTCTCCCTCTCAATTTCTTTCATTCTTTTTTTCACGCTTCCATATCCGTCTCTATTACATTGATGCCATATGTTGTGTTCCTGTTCCTTCTTTCTATCTTCATGTTCTCTCTGATTGCCAATATGTATATATCTTTCATTCACTGAAAACTGACCTCACAAGAAAATTGCAGTACTGGTCATTTGACAACAAATGTTTTTTTTGGTCTGGGGCTATTTTCCTCTTTTGGCATCATTATTGGATTGTCTGTGCAACTGGCAAGAAAGTCTACTTTGGGACAGACTTTCACGGACGCAGACTTTAAGTCCGGAGACAGCTGTTTGTATCCTGTGTGAAACAGAGTCCATTATAACTTGTTTGACCTTACTTGTGTTAAATCATTTACGGACTTGATTAACGCCAGACACTGTCTCACAGCAGTACGTGAAATAGTCACAAAAGGCAATCTATTGGTTTCGTGTTAGGTTTAACCACTTTGTTAGGTTTTGAAAAAAAAACATCATGGTTGGGCTTAGAATAACTAAGTACAGTTAGGTAACAAACGTGGTTATTCTAACCCAAACCACAATCTTTTCCTGAACCTAAACAAGTAGTTTTGTTGCCTAAACCTAACCAAGTAAACCTAAAAACTAAGTAAGCCTTCGTTGGAAGTATTTTTTCATTGGTTTTGCTTCGGCTTGCACATTTTCCCACGCACTTTCAGATGTGTGTGTGTTGCGAATATGGCTGCCTTCAAGTTGTAGCAACGAGACATAAACGTAGTTGTTCTGTTTCTTCAATATCTGGTGGGGGAAGAAGAAAAAAAACACAACAAAAGAAAAAGAAACACACATCCATCCTGCTCAGTAAAACTACCTCACAACCTCGTGCCAACTGAATCTCACCATCACTCATGTATAGCCACAGCCATTTTGTATGTCAGGCTGCCTAAATGCATTGTGGGAGCAGGATGAATGTTTATGGGGATACGTGTCTTCTACATTTTTGTGTGTGTGTGTGTGTGTGTGTGTGTGTAGTCAGCAGGAGAGGTGGAAAACAGCAGTTGCCTCTGCGGAGAATTTGAGATACACAGTGGGCTTGTTCACTAAGAAAATAGATATCATTAGCTAGCTGCTGCACACACACACACGCGCGCACACACACACAAAATAGATATCATTAGCTGGCTGTTTAGTATTCATACCCATCCACTCTACCTCTCCTGCACACTCACGCCGAGGCACAAATTAGCCAGCAGCACCTGACACTCCATCATGATGTCACAGCGGGATTTGGGTGTGTAGATGTCCGTGTGTGTGTCCGTGTGTGTGTGTGTGTGTCCGTGTGTGTGTGTGTCCGTGTGTGTGTGTGTCCGTGTGTGTGTGTGTGTGTGTGTGTGTGTGTGTGTGTGTGTGTGTGTGTGTGTGTGTGTGTGTGTGTAAGTGTGTAAGTGTGTAAGTGTGTGTGTGCACCACATTAGAGGCTGGGAGGAATAAAAAGCCTCCAGCCAATAGCTACCTAACACCCCCTTGCTTTCTGGATGGAGAGACACAGAAAGACACAAAGAGAGACACTGAGAGCGAGCGAGAGAGAGAATAGTTAGTTAGTTCTACGAGACAAAGGTTGCTTTTTTCGAGGGTGTACATTACAAACTTTGTATATGATGCACAATTTGTCGATTTTATGGCAAATCTTTATTTTTTATTTGAGCAAACTATACAATAAATAAAACACCACTAAAGGCCTTTAACACACAAATAAACAACACAAAATGCTAAATACTTGCCTACAAAATATGTCACATCAAAACTATGCATACTGGCGCCATGCACATTTGTGTCTTGAAGTAAGTGTTTTTTTTTATTTTTTTATTTGTTCTATTTTATGTTATTATTTATATACGTTATTATTTTATTATAACGTAGAACATGTTGTTGTATCAGTAAATACACATGAATTAAATACTCTGGAATTTTGAAGCTTTTATCCTTTCTAAAAACAAGAGGCTAAATGAGACTAAAGAGGTTTTTGGGGACATTAAACGTCATCTGGGGACATTAAACGTCATCACGTCAACTACTACGTTTAGTGAAGCTTAGTGATGACATAAAGTCATGTGGCCCTGGTGTCGTTCATTTATCACCAAACTTGAGATTTTTATTTCTGGGAATTACATTCATGTTTCAAAAATCATAAAAGTGCTGTTCATTTGTGAATATCAACTTGCTCAACAACATACGTAAATATTATAAATCATCCCTACGGTACTCTACTGCCAAATACTCAAAGGACTTAGCTCACCGTCAACTCAAGTATAATCACTTTGTGTATTTGGAATCGCACTAACTTAAATAACTAACCCAGGAGGTGAAATAATATACTTTACCTGTGTTTATCATTTGCACTCTCCATATTTATACTCCATTGGCTAATGAGAGCAAGTGTTTTTGTAGTTTTACGAGATACACTTTCCCCATTCAGCAGCTTAAATTAGCATTTAGCAGCTGTCAGATAGCAGTATTCGCTAAGTGTTCAAAACTGGCTTGGGCCTGCAAAGTGCAAACCATTTTCTGTGTAAATGTTTTATTGAAGAGCAGTATCTTATGAAGAGCATCTTCTAACATGATCTTGGTTGGGCCCATGATTATGGTAAGACTCAAGAAATTGGTACGATTAAGAACATGGTGGACAACATCAACTTGTTTTCAACTTCTGTTTGGATTCTTAAAGCTTCCCAGTCTGGCCTTTGCCCGATACGACCCAAAGCGGTCCATAGGTGACCTATTGATCTGCATTGACATCTGTTCTCAATCAATGATCTCTACCTCAAAATCCTCCAAGTGGAGAGGAGAAATTGACATGTAGGTGGAGAACTAGTGACATAAATGTATTAGTACCGATATTGTAAATCAGAGTGAGGCCTGAGAAATGGGATAGAAATCGACAATTGGGCAAAGACCATAGACTCCTCCCAAAGGAGATGGCATTAATGTATATGTAACACAATTACACATTGCACCGAGAGAGAGAGGAGGGTAAAAAGGAAAGAAACCCACAGGTAGGTAGACATCTGACTCACATAAATGTATCAATAACTGTCTTGAAAAACAAATGAGGTGGGAAGAGAACTGACAACTAAGAAGCCATAAATGTAACGGTAAATTACATGTCCATAAATATGAGGACACTTGCTTAAGTGGTGTTACAGCCCCGGTATCATGGCAGGTCGTGACCAACAAATCCAGGACTTTCAACAGAAAGGCCGGTGTTCGCCACCGCGTTGTGGTTTTGTGGTTGTGGTATGTTGGCTAAACCTAACGTTCATGGTTTTGTTGATTGAACTAACTGATGTTAGTTAACTATGTAAGTTTTGTAACACAATTAAGGTCTCCTGTGTTTATGTGACCCAACCATCTGCCCCCATCTCCTGAAGAGGACTTTCTCGTTCTTTATACTGCGTTAGGTGCTCTGACTGTCTAATATGGACAAATAGATTTTGCTTTGTTGGTAAGAGGCCCTCTAATGCGTTCACCCTTTGACATCAACAGGTTACTTTCAAAGGAAGCAAGTGGCATGGAGCTAAAAACTGACGCACGACACATGCCGCTGTGTAACGGGCGTTACCCGCTGGAAAGAAGGTCAGCTCATCCCAACTTTTTCCGGTGCTCCAACAACGTAACAAACTATCAGCCAATCATATGTTTTTTGGTCTCACCCTGTTCCGTTTCATCAAAACAAAACGCTGTTAGCCCGTTCCCAGGATGAGTGAAAGTTGGACTTAACCCGAAATGAATGCTAATGCTCTGTATCTTCTTGATGCCTACAATTCAATTCAATTTATTTTATATAGCCCAACATCACAAATACAAGTTTGCCTCGGAGGGCTTTACAATCTGTACACATAACATCCTGTCCCGGGACCTCACATCGGATCAGGAAAAACTCCCCCAATAAAGATATAAAAACCCTTTCACAGGGAAAAAAGGGAAGAAACCTTCAGGAGAGCAACAGAGGAGGATCCCTGACAGAAGCAATAGATGTCATGTGACCAGAATGAATAGCGTAACAGAGTTACAGCACATTGCATGAATATGTCAGAAATTATTCATATAATGAGTAGTAGGCATGGTCCATGATCCAGATAACCACGATCCATGAAGCAGAAGGAGATAGAGAGGAGGGGGGGGGGGCATCAGCAGGGCCATGGCAGCAGGCAGGACCGGTTCCAGGCCGGTTCCATCAGCGGGGCCATGCAACACTTCTGTTTCACAGGAAGTTCACAGGAAGTAACTTCTGTTTCACAGGAAGGTATGTTTAGGCAAACACACCACTCGGTTAGGTGTAGGAAACAATCTTGGTTGTCATCAACTTGACTAGCGAATCACTTGACTCGTGGGATTTACGATATTAACGAGTCATGACAAATATAAGTCAAGTTATCTTTTAGTTTCAGACAGTCCAGGAACACCCTATTGAAAGTCCTGTGCTGTTTTGACCCATCGATCACCACTGCCTCCGGCCCAGCAGACTCTCATGCACCGCCGCACATGCTCTTAGCGCCCGGTTGGAGGCTTTACTTTGGAGTTAGTTAACACTTTTCCAAACTAGTTTCCTGTGAAGACAGAAGTTTACTGCATGTAAGGAGTGGAAATGAACACATGTTGCTGTCTTTTCTTTGGAAAACTCGTGAAGAATTAGGGGTAACTTTTCATATGATGTCCTAACGATAACCGTTGCATGTTGATCAGCACACCAGTCAGCGTCATGTTAGGAGCTGCTGGCTGTGAGTGTGGTCTAGCTGTGTGTGACACGACAATGCTGCAACACTCCTAAGGTTGGCATAGATGTGCAATAGCATCGATTATGTCTTCATTGGAAGAAGAACACAGATTTTTCTCGATGGAAGGGATGTTTCCAAGAGTTTGATTGACATACAGTTTCATCCAAAACCGACTGTATTGCTGGACATTAATGTGAAAGAAAAGATGTTTTCTGTTTATTAAAAAACAGATGATTTTTGTTCTACTAAAGCAGGCACTCTCCTGTCTCTCTCACTCGTCACTACCACCCCCTCTCACCGTGTCATGACCTTTGGCTTTCCCTCGTGATGTCAGTCCTTTGGCCTGAGGCAAATTGACTCTCTGGAGACATGGATACAGGGACCCTCTGGTTGTCTGTGTGTGTGTGTGTGTGTGTGTGTGTGTGTGTGTGTGTGTGTGTGTGTGTGTGTGTGTGTGTGTGTGTGTGTGCCTCAGACGTGTACATGTAAGCGTTGTGCATGTATGTGGGTTTATTGTCAGTATAAGTCCCTGCTCTGTGTGGCCCTGTGTTTGGCCCTTTTACACACACAGGGCCTGCTGCTGTCCCATAATTAGATTGTATTATTCCTAATGCAATTATCACGATTCTATTCCAGATGATGACTGACGGAGAACAAAGTCCGTCTGTCCCTTACACACACACACACACACACACACACACACACACACACACACACACACAGGGATTCTTTATCTCTCGTCATTGCTCATTATCTCTCTTTTTAAATGTATGTAGTGTCAAGCTCACAAAATGCGCAGAGGTTCTGGCAGATGCATAAACAATCTCTCTCCTCTTTCCCTCACACGCACACACACACACACACACGCACACGCACACACACACACACACACACACACACACACACACACACACACACACACACACACAGACACACACTTTGCAGGATGCCGTTCATCACTGTGGCAACAGCAGCAGGCTGGGAGGCTGACCTTTCACCCCTCAGGAGGTCAGGTCCCAGGGGTCGGCATGGCAACGATCCCTGTTGTTTGAAAAAGGAAGACATGCGGGCATCTGGCTTGAAACAAGGAATGTCTGTGTGTGCATTGTGTTGTGGTACCTATATACAGTATGCTATATGTTTACTGTAATACTGTACATGCAGTAGATATATACTGTAAAGTCCTCTGGGTTGTTGATCAATATTTGTTTCAAGCATATTAGAGTCACAGCTACAATTTCATATATATATATTAGAGTTTTTCCTAAATCTCCATCAGGTCATTTCACTCATCAGACCCAGGCGGCAGAAAGAGGTAACCGTTTAAAATGGCGCGCTTCTCTTCGCATTCATCATGTGACAAAATGAACGGGTATAACGTGTGTCCATCTTTCTGTGAAGGATTGAACAAAAAGAATGGTCACAATCAAAGCCGCTTTTCTCTATATTCAGGACTGAACTCCAAAAACAAAAGATGTGCCATAATGCAACTCGGTGACCATATAGGTCGTCAGTTAAAACTTCTCAAGGTGGGATGATGTCATCAACGTTATATTTCCACACTTCAGACAGCTCCCCAGAAGCTACTTCCAGTTATTCTCCCACTTTATTTCGGCAAGAAGGTTTCATAGAGAGCAACGCACTAATTCTTCATTCTTTTTAAAAGTGTGTCTAATTCTGTACATTTCCACTGTTTCCTGTCCTGCAGTAACCCTGTGATTCCTGCCATCGCCGGATCACCTGACTCCCCCCCCCCCCCCCCCCCATGCCCCTGCAGTATTTATACCGTCCCACTTCCCTGATTCCCCGCCAGATCTTCTATTGTGCTTCCATGTTGAAACCTTACATACTTGCTTGTCCTGCTTGTCTCTAATGGACTTTTTTGCCTCTTGTTTGTAAAATGATGAGATGACGACTCCCCCGACTACGGACCAGACGTGATACTGGAGAAAACATGCAGTCACATTCAGAAAGAGAAGGAAACCCAGCTCAAAGCTTAACGCAACGAACTGTTGTTGCCTTCTACACATGGTTAAACTTGGTCGAATGAAAATGAATTGCCTCCACAATAAAAGCCCTCTTGCCGCCACAATAAAAGCCCCAGCCTCTTGTAACAATCAATTTTTGGGGGGATTGACAGCACTGCTTCACCCCTTACAGCTCCAGCACCCTATGTGTCCTGCCAGCTGTCCGTCACATCGGCTCCCACCGATGACCCTTTCCCATAACCCCTTCCTCCCACACACACACAGCGAGAGAGAGAGAGAGAGAGAGAGAGAGAGAGACTAACTGAAATGGTGTCAGTGTTGGAAGTATCAATCAAAATGACAGAAAGACAGACAGGAATTACACAACACACACACACACACACACGGCCACACACACACTGTTTCTCTGTCATGCACCCATGCAGACACATAATCACTCCCACCACCACCGAATACACACACACACACACACACACACACACACACACACACACACACACACACACACACACACACACACACACACACACACACACACACACACACACACACACACACACAGAAGCAGCCAGTGTGAGTATGAGTGATGGCTGCAGCTCGTGTCTATCCATTACAGCGGTCCGGCTGCAGACAGGTGAGCAGGCTGATACATGAGCAGGGCTTTATCTGCACTCACCGACTCCCCACACCGTTTCATTCAGCAGCTCGCAGCATTAACGCCCCCCAACCCCCACCTCCACCACCCTTACACACACGCACAGACACTCACACACTCACTTACCCCAACACAACCTTCATCTCCACAAAGGAGAGATTGTAAAAAAAAAACGCAGCAACGTTTAAAATATAATTTCGCTATCAGACCTTCATATTAATGGCGGCTGAGGGAGAAACACAAGAGGCGGCCGTTATCTGTGCTCTGCACCGGCCCGATCGCTCTCTGTTGGCTTTAATTGGTAATCATACTCATGCAGCAGGTGAGGAGCTTGTTTCTCAAAAAATATGTTTACGTGTGCGGCTCCAGAAAGAAAAGGGTTTTAATTAAAAGGAATTAATTTACTCAAGTTCATAATTCAAGTTAAAGTATAGAGCGCTTTCACAGGGCTCATGGGTAGGATGAAAAAGTATCTATATTTATTGTCACCTTTTTAGGTGATCTATATGTCACACTGAAACCTCACTTACTCCATCACCTTTAATAAACTGCTTCAAAAGAATGGAAGGCAAGACACTGAAATTGTTTTTTTTGTTTAATAAGTTTTCTGAAATGTTTTGTTGGACTATGCAAATGAGGCATTATATTATCAAATAAAAAATAAGATAAGGATAGTTCAAATTAGTTAACCCTGCGTTGGCACAAAAACATGCGGTTCATTTCTGGACTATAAAACTAATAACTCACCAAGCACATTTAAAAATACTTGTTTAAGTTTAGACCAGGCGGCAACCTCTGGTTCTGCCAAGTGAGGCCAATGCTGAAGTGTCTTAAAACCTGCATTCTCTCTACTGTCCATCAGGGGGCGACTCCTCTGGTTGTATAGAAGTCTATATAAATGACTCTCCTTCTCTCTTGATGTATTCCCTCAGTAAACATTGTAAACATGAGTTTATGTCTCAATCTCTAGTTTCAAGTCTTCTTCAATACAGCATGATGTTCATTTAGTAAATTATGGTCATTTGGAGTCAAACAGACCATAAAGCAGGGGACGCTTTAGGGCGGGGCTACAAGGTGATTGACAGGCCGCTGCCAGAGACGTAAACGGCGTCTCTACGTCATTCCTCCAAATTTCACAGAACAGAAGTTCATTGAATGTGAAAAAAACAACATGGCGACGACCGTTATCCAAGTTGGCGATGGCAAAATCACCGAACCCAAGGCTTCAAAACAACAGTCCATGTGACCATCTCCATGACTACGTCTTATACATAGTCTATGGATTAGACAAAAACCTACTAGGTTAGATTTGGTATAAAATGACTACATAATTGGCATTACTTAAGTATGGAAGTTAATATGTAATAATGTTTTATACCCATCCACCCCTACCTCTTGGTCATGGACTGTCTTCACATGTCACCTGTCCTGGCTCACGATTGAACTACAGGTGTGGAAGTGAAGTTCATGTTTTACACAGAATCTTCCTCCTCTGGTCTCTGTTCCAGCACACAACATTCTGTTAAACGGCACTTCTTCTCATTAAACACAAAAGCTATAACGTGTTAAACAGCTAGATTTAGAAGTGCTTACAGGCACATTGTCTTACCTTCAGACAGAGCCACAGCTGTTTTCCAATTTCTTGTTTCCAGTCTTTATGCTAAACTAAGATAATCTAACCAGCTGCAGGCGGTGGATTCGTATTTATCGTACAGACATGCACATGCATGGTGTTGTTTGTTCCTCCCACAGTTTATAGATTAACAATCAAAGCAGAATATGTTTCACAATCTCAGATAGAAGAATGAAAAAAAGAAACATGGACAGGAGAGAATCAATAATCAAGAAAGAGATGGAGGAGTGTGACAGAGTGGAACCAAGGATCAGACAGAGAAAGGTGGACTGAAGGAGTAAGAGTGAGGTGGAGAAGTAAAGTGAATCGACAAAAGATTTAATACACGTATGACACAAGCACACACAAACACACACACAAACACACACACACACGCACACACAGAAGGTCTGTGCAGTGTCAGGTTTTGGCACACACTCCTGTTTTAGTGTAATGGATGGCTGTGTCACACACTAAGCGCTGTTTAACTTCAACCACTGTGCTGTGTGTGTGTGTGTGTGTGTGTGTGTGTGTGTGTGTGTGTGTGTGTGTGTGTGTGTGTGTGTGTGTGTGTGTGTGTTTAAAATGTGCTTTGCAGGTGTGTATTTGTGTGTGTTTGAAGATTTATAAAAAACTGGCGAAGCTTTGTGTGTGTGTGTGTGTGTGTGTGTGTCGTATCCATCCATCACACCTGAATGGTGCTGATTGCTGACAGGAAGTGCCCGTGGCTCTCCTACTTCCTGATCGGCCAGTCCCTGTAGGCGAGCAGCACACACCGGGGTTAAATGGTTAAATGGTGAGGCAAAAAAAAAGAAAAATCGCAAGCAGACACAATTAAACACAACTTATTACAGCATTCAAAAACTGCAACAACGACATTGGTTTTCTTGGTAATCGAGCCCTTCGAGGTCAAACAGTTACCAGCTGGGAAATAACAGCATGTGAGAAGATACCTGCTGGATTTGACTTTTTTCCCAGTGGACCGTAAGGAGGAGGTAACCGTGACTCTGTCCTGGGATGGGCTGTGAAACGTCACTCCGTCCCATAAGATTACAAGATGTCTCCTTTCCTCGACCGGTCTGTGATAGAAGTCGCCAAGGAACGAACAGAATTTAGTTTTTCCCCCCAAAAAATGGAAATGTTGTAATTGCTCATTTACTTTGGTGATTTCATTTAGTTTGAAGTCTTACTGTATTCTTTCTTCTTTACCCTCAGTTCGCCTTTCAACGACGGACATGAGCTGACGCAGAATCGTGACGAGGAAACGTTTGGATCTTTCATGCGAGAGCAAACCCACGTTCTCAAAGCTCAAAGTTCTTCATTCTCTCCTCGCATCCTGTGGAGTCAGAAAATGTACCTACACAAGTTACACAACAAGCATATTTCACCCAAAACCATAATCCTTTCCCAAGCAGTGATGTTCCCTAAACCAAAACCAAGTAAATCATAAAAACTATAAGTAAATCTTTAAAAAAAAGAAGACACTTTTAGATTTGAGCGCTGCTTCGGACACGTTCGACATCGTCTAGAATTTGGTCTGAAAGGGAACAGCTCTGCTACGAATGCAACAATGTTAAAACGGGGTCATAGTCATCGGCCTCACACACTCTACCTGCCTGGTTCACAGCAGGCTTGGATACCTCACGGAAAATATGAATCAGGCTGCTAGAAATTGGTTACAATAATTTGTAAATTGCTGTGACGTTTGATGGAGAATTCAGTTGTTCTGCTCAAGTTGTACAATCATGCTTCCATCAGCTCAAATACATCTTTTCTGTCCTCCTTTACACACAGTTGTACATGCTTCTTTTTCTCTCTCACCTGGACTACTGTAATGCACGTCTTGCTGGTCTCAGCCAAAGCTCCCTTCACTGATTCCATATGACTCCTGGGCTGCCTGTTATGAACCGTATTGATTTAACAATGTTACTGATCACTTTAAGAGAATTAAATGGCCTTGCACCAAATGATATCTAGGATGTATTGACCCCCTATGTTCCTGGGACTTCTCTTAGATCGGTGGATGCAAATGTAACCGAGCCCCCAGTCTGTGGAACACCCCATTGAACCCAGAACGGCACGAAATTAGCATATTTTAAAGCTGTCTTTGATAGGAAACGGGGATTTCAACCCCCCGGTGTTTTAACGTCTTTTGGATCCGTCTGTTTTGGTTTTAATAACAACAATCCTTTCATGAAATTAATTCATACAGATATCAGGGCAAATGAAGTAATGAATCACCTTTCGGCTTTATATGGACGTTAAATGTCAAAGGTCACAGTGGCTGACACAAAGAATGATCATAGAGCAGAGAGAGGGCAGGAGAGACTCGGGATGAGAGCAGAGGAGGCGTCTCTCTCTGGTCTGTCTCGCAGAAGCAAAACACAGAAAATTACTTCCATGATGTATTATGGTAATGGGGAATGCTCCAGGCTGTATCATACAAAAATACATTGATGTAGTTTGTCCAGGCAGCAATGCGGTTCAGGTCAGTGTGTGTGTGTGTGTGTGTGTGTGTGTGTGTGTGTGTGTGTGTGTGTGTGTGTGTGTGTGTGTGTGTGTGTGTGTGTGTGCTGGTTCCTAATGAATGTGATTTTTCATGCTTTCACATTGTCTCGCAAGTCACTTTGTTGTGTATGGTTAAACATAATTAACCCCTTCGTGCCCAGGGTTTTATGCATTTCATTTTCAATTTGACGCATTTTAATCAGTAAGAACACGGAATAACTTTCTTATTCTTTTCCCTGAAAACCTTTATTTAGTTGTTATAGATTATGTCAATCTCCTTGTCACGTGCTGACATTTTGAAACCTCTTTTTTAAATTATCATCATAGATCGGTTTGATGGTAAATCAACCTACAATTTTCCGTTACTAATTTATGATCATGATCTTAAAATGACTGACTGTCGAATAAACCCATCAGATTATGTTTGTTAAGAAATATTGAGATTTCCCAGCATGCACTGTACAGTATAAATCTCTCTCGAAACTACAGTCTGATGTCATTGAAAAATGCATTCAATGACATCTTTCAAAACAGTTTTTCTCACTCTCTCACACACAACATTCAAAATGTTAAAAACATAATATAATGATATGACTTAAATCTGAATGCTACGTCTATTCCTCTGCCACTGTGTCGCCAGCTTTCTGGGACAAGAGTTGCACCTCTAAATCAAGTGTTCTGGTCGCATTAGTTCATCTTGGACGGGAGATGAACTGTTGTTCTTAATCTTAATCTAAACTAGATATTAAGAGCATTAATAAAGCAGCAAACAACTATTCAACATAGTTAAAACACCTTAAATATTCAGAAATTAGCTATTTGAAGGTACAAATGTAGAACCGGACCCGCCAGACGGTCATTGGGAAACTGTTTAGAAAAAGGGCAGGTACTTTAAAAGTTATTAGATAAACCATCTGTCAATCAAACTCTTATATAAGCCAGTCGGGAAGAGAGCGAAAACATCTTTTCCATCGAGAAAAATCGGTGAAGTCTTTGAATGAAGAGAAAGTCTCTCTCTGAGAAGCAGCATTCAGTTTTTCTGGTCCACATATTTGGAACAAAGTCCATGAAAGCTGCAGCTCTGCTGAGACCATCAGCTCCTTAACATCCAGATTGAAGACTTTTCTGTTTGCTGTTCTCTTTAATTGAACCAGATTCAAGGATATTAATACATGTCTGCATGTCACTACTGTCTGCATGTAAACTAATGTGTTGATGCTTTTAATGGTTTCATGTAAAGCACTTTTAATTGCCTTGTTGTTGAAATGTACTACACAAATACACTTGCCTTGCCTTTAGTTATGATATAACCGATGCTATTGCAGCATCTACGCCAACGTCTTCACTCTTCTGGATGACGGCACACCAACGCATTACTTGAAGCCTGACCAGATGCTCTCTAGTGGGGTAATATGGTTAAGGAGCTTATAGTTCCATATTACCCCACTAGAGAGCTGCACTCACTAAATGCAGGGCTGCTGGTGGTTCCTATAGTCTTTAAAAGCAGGATTGGAGCCAGAGCTTTCAGTTATCAAGCTCCTCTTCTGTGGAACCAGCTTCCAGTTTCAGTCCGGCACGGACACGGTCACCTCATTTAAGAGTAGACTTTCCTCTTTGATAGTGCTTATAGTTAGGGCTGGCTCAGGCTTATAGTTAGGGCTGGCTCAGGTTTATAGTTAGGGCTGGCTCAGGTTTATAGTTAGGGCTGGCTCAGGTTTATAGTTAGGGCTGGCTCAGGCTTATAGTTAGGGCTGGCTCAGGTTTATAGTTAGGGCTGGCTCAGGTTTATAGTTAGGGCTGGCTCAGGTCTATAGTTAGGGCTGGCTCAGGTTTATAGTTAGGGCTGGCTCAGGTTTATAGTTAGGGCTGGCTCAGGTTTATACCTAGATATGCTGCTATAGGACTAGACTGCTGAGGGACATCTTAGGATACACTGAGCTCCTCTCTCCTCTTCTCTCTCTCCTTCTGGTTGAATTCATGTCTCTTCAATGCACATCACTAACTCTACTTCTTCCCGGGAGCCTCTGTGCTTCCTCGCCTCAAGTTTCCATGGATCGTGGCTGTCTGGAGCCAGTCCTGCCTCCTGCCTCCTGCCTCCTGCCATGGCGGCCCTGCTGATGCCCCTCCTCTCTACCTCCTTCTGCTTCATGGATCGTGGTTATCTGGATCATGGACTATGCCTACTACTCATTATATGAATAATGTCTGTCATATTCATGTAATGTGCTGTACCGTTGTTCATTCTGGTCACATGACATCTATTGCTTCTGTCCATCCTGATAGAGGGATCCTCCTCTGTTGCTCTCCCGAAGTTTCTTTCTTTTTTTCCCTGTGAACGTTTTTTTTTTTCAGTTTTCAGAGTTTTTCCTGATCTGATGTGAGGTCCCGGGACAGGGATGTCGTATGTGTACAGATTGTAAAGCCCTCCGAGGCAAATTTGTAATTTGTGATTTTGGGCTATACAAAATAAACTGAATTGAATTGAAATAAAAACATCGTGTGGCATGTGGAACCGTGCTTCTCGCGTGATTTGGCACCATCGCGAGAATCCATCTACTTTGCAAAGTAAACAAATGTGGGTCTTTGGCTTTGACATTGTGAAGGTCGTTACAGTGTTTGATAAACCTGCAGTGCTTTACCTTTCTCTGCAAACAAAAGTCAGGTAACGCAACAAATCCCATTCTTATTCATTGTGGAGAGGTGTGGACCATTATCCATCATGTGCGTAAGCTGTCACTGAGTTGTTGTGGCACATTCCTGCTGTATTGGGAAAGAAGCGGTGGTCTTCTAACGACATACTGATTAAAGACCATAAAGACATGTTTATATCCAGAGATTTAATCAAACATAAACAAATCATGAAGGTTAAGCACATCTTTACATTATGTACTAATTTGATTTGCTGTCACACTTTTATAAATGAACCATCTATTGTGAAGTTATGTAAAGAGATCTGTGAAAATAATTTGAACACAGGAATACGCTCAGTACAAGGATGCAAACAGGGTACGCGACTCCTGATTTGTGTTTATTTAACCCAGTCCCCAGAAAACAATGTTGGCATTATGCATTTCTTTAAATGTTGAATGTCGACATTTTGAAGCAAAACTATATTTCATAAATACATTTCAAATACCGCTTGCAGTAACGCACAAGCCCACGTTGTTAACGTTGTAAAATGATTGGTTAGGTTCAAGCTTCAAAATGAGTTGAAGGTGTTTACGGTTAGAAAAAAAATCACAGTTTGTGTTACATATAACGTAACGTAACAACGTAACGTAACAACGTAACGTAACAACGTAACGTAACAACGTAACGTAACAACGTAACGTAACATCGTAATGTAACAACGTAACATCGTAACAACGTAACGTAACATCGTAACGTAACATCGTAACGTAACAATGTAACGTAACAACGTAACGTAACATCGTAACGTAACATCGTAACGTAACATCGTAACGTAACAACGTAACGTAACAACGTAACGTAACAACGTAACGTAACATCGTAACGTAACATCGTAACGTAACATCGTAACGTAACAACGTAATATCAACGTAACAACGTAACAACGTAATGTAACAACGTAACTACGTAATATCAACGTAACGTAACAACATAACAACGTAGCGTAACATAACAACGTAGTATCAACGTAACAACGTAGCGTAACATAACAACGTAACGTAACAACGTAACAACTTTCCACTACAAGTCTATGATTACTTTTGGTTTCACCGGGGAAACAAACAGGATTCTCCTGGGTGAAAGTCCTGTGTATGGTTGACCCTCCACCAGCCCTTCTACTCTGTACATTGCTAGCTGTATTGCATAATTTACTCTGACGCAATGCAAAAATGTCATCATTCAACGCATCCTCGGCTTGCAGAAATGTACAATGTCAGCATGTTTTCCCAGTGGTTTATTAGTGGACACATGTCAAATATGAAACATTATCAAAACGTGCCTTCTCAATTATTATGATTAGCATGATTGCTGCCTCCAGAAATATTTCAAAGCATTAGAATATCGCAAAGGTTCCAGATTTGAAAGACTATATACAATGGTAGGGATAGCATCCTATGAGCCTATTCTTTTCATTGTGGACACGGTCTCTCACTTCTGTGCCATCATTTTTATTTATTGAACTCCTTTTGTATATCCTACTACACCATGTCTTCTGATAACTTCTACTCCTGTAATAGCGTAAAGCTCTACATGCGGCCATTTATGAACCCTTTCTTTATAATCTATAGAAAACGTCAAAGTAAAAATAGACAAAACAAACAAAAGAAATGCCCAATACACATCCCCGTTCAATTGCGTAAAGTATATTATAATTTGTAGCAATACAACATATAGTACGTCTGTCTTTTAGACAATATTATATTATATTATTATATCATCCATGTCCTTAAATGAGGAGGAACATCGAGCCAAAGCTGGTCTATTGTTATGCAAATCACATCAGGTGAGCGTGTGTGTTTGTGTGTGTCAGATAGCATGTAATGAATTCATTAGCCAGCTTTTATTAACTGGTCATTTGCATGAGGCTACAAAGACAAAGCTGGGAAGCCAACAGAGATTTGATTTACATGAATGTGTGAGCGTGTGATTTTACGCATGCATGCATGCTGGTGCTGTGTGCATGCATGAGCAACAGAGGGAAGAGAAATCAGGAAAGGGTCCAAGGAAGAGCGAGAGATCTAAATCTCAATCTGCTGCACATCCTTATAATGTGTTGTGTGTGGTTCTAGTGTGTGTGTGTGTGTGTGTGTGTGTGTGTGTGTGTGTGTGTGTGTGTGTGTGTGTGTGTGTGCTTCTGCTGTTTTTCCTTGCATGTAGATGAGCCTGTCAACTGTGTGTGTATGTGCTCACAGAGGTAGGTGTGGCTGGACTAATGAGTTATGTGAACACTTACATGAAGCAGAATGTTTGGTGCTCAAGTCGAGTGAGGCATAACAATGGCCTGCACCTCACCTCATATGCAGATTCTTTTTTTGTAAGGCTTTTATTCTCAACAGTATATTTTTTTATATCGATATTACTTCATCATAGTAAACGCAATGTTAAGATGTTGTTTTTTAAACTCCTTCGTAACACCCCAAGGCTTTGTTTTATTGTGATTTGCAGATTCCGATTCTTTAGGTCATTATCTTTACAAAGAGGGGTGTTACAACTCTGTGGTTGTTGTTTAGGCCTTGAAGCATGCATCTTGCTCATATCATGCTGGATGTTCATAGTTATGATCAAAATATGTTATAAAAGTTTTTGTTTTTTTAAATATAAAGTTTTTTCACAAATAAATTCTGAAAGAAATCATATAAAATAACACAAGTATTAGAACTCATTTGGGGTTCATACGACTACTTGAGAAAGACCTCACAAAGGCCTCTAGAAGGGCTTCTCATCCTAGGGGGAGACTCTGGGCTCAAAAGGTTCAGAAGATCGGCGGTTTGATCCCAAGCTCCTTCTCCATGTCGATGTGTCCTCGGCAAGACAATAAACCTCAAAATGATTGTGAATGTGAATGAGTTAGATCATCCTGATGGGCAGGTGGCACCTTGCATGGGCGCCCCTGTAATCAGTGTGAGAATGGGTGTGAATGGGTGAATGAACATGTAGTGTTAAAACGCTGTGAGTGGTCGGAAGACTACAAAGGCGCCTATCAAGTCCATTTAACATTGTATTGATAAGCATTGGAAATAATTGTTTTTTGTAATTACATGATTTAAAGCAAAATATGAATTGAAAAAGAACAAAAAACACAAACAATATAGTGCAATGTTGATGTGTGCAGTGGCAGTTACAAAACAAGAAATGTTGCAACATTGCAACAACTGTGGATTCCCAAAGTGTTCAATATAAAAAAATAAAAAGTCAACTATATGAAATACACAACTAACATATAATAAATGCTATTTCATTTCAGGGTTTTTTTATGTCATATTAGACCGATTTATTTCAAAAGTCTGTTTATTATTTCACGTCACATTATATTTTATAATGCCACTTTAGCCAATCACATGCCCCTCTTAAGTTATAACAAGCTCAACAACAACCAGATTTAGCCAGTTAGCACCGTTAGCCAGAGCAACAAAGTCGTTCTGAACCATTGATCGAGCGGCTTTATCTTAAGCTGAGCCAAGCAAACTGATATGTCTGCCACTACACCTTCTACCATCACCCCCACATTAATGATGCTAGTGTAATTTTTCAGTACAGTATAGAAAAATGAAATAAAAAAAACACATCAGAATTAAGCTCTGGGGCTTTAGTAATTTGCCCTCTGATGTTCACATGATAACATTAATCTAACTAACGAGGGACTCCAAAACAAAAGAGCCTCAGTTTGAAAAAAAAATCAATGAGGATGCTTTGGATGGTGACTTGATGAGAATGAATGGGAAGCTCAAAGACTGATAACAGGAACAATTCATCACATTAGAGTCAGATACAGTTGGGAGAATGAACAGTTGTCATTTCAGTGTGAGCAAAGGACGTCTCTCTCTTCGCATGTTCTTCATGAGGAGTTTGTGCTGTCCTTGATCTTTATTATTCTTCAAAGGGAGGATGTTCATGGGTTTCTTGGATGATGGTTATGTCAGCCAACACTTTTTTTCTGAAATGCGGAAGTGCTCTCTCATCTGCATAAATGACCTCTTTCACAGCCATTGGCAGTTGGGTTGCTTGTTATTTATGGTTCTTTTTTTAGTGATTGTTTCCAACATATCTACCGAAGACCTACTCTATCTCTCATTGGCTAGTACTCGTTGCCTCCTTAAGTTTAATGGTGATTGAACGATATTGGTGGGAGTTTGGTAGGGTTAACTCAGATGTGGATGTTTTCGAAAGGATAGGGATGGGCCTAAAATGTATATCACAGGATAATTTTGAAGCACAGATGTTAACGGTATACATCACGGTATATTCAGTTTCTCTTTTTGGGGGCGGCTGTGGCTCATGGGTAGAGTGACCGTCCTGCGACCGAAAGGTTCACGGTTTGATCGCTGGTCTCCCCATAGTTTGCAAGTGTCCTGACACTGAACCCCCAGTTGCTCCCCGGGCGCCTCGCGGCAGCACACTGCTCCTTCATCACAGAGAGACATTGCCGATTCCCATTAGAAATACCACAATATGTATCTACTACTGACAATGTCACCCTATGTTGTGTTTTGTCTGGTACTGGGATTTTACCAAGCATGATGAGCCTTGGAGTGCTCTGCAGGGACACCTGGGCTTCAACATCAGCCTGGTGGAGGTTTCCTGCAACACAAAATAACAGTAGTGCCATATTTATTAGGAAACCCTTGCTTTGGTGTTCCCAGTTGAATAAAGGTGTATTTAGGGGGAAAGTGAGAAGATAAGAAGCATTGTTTAGTCTAGAAGGTGTGGTTCACATGGGGGGACGGGCTCATGAAGCAGGATAGAGACGGGTTCCCATAACAAACACCAGATTTTTTTAAGTTTTAGGTTTGAAGTTTAAAATATGTACAACTTTATATATGGGGCTGCGAACAGGTGTGTGTATGTGTGTGTGTGTGTGTGTGTGTGTGTGGCGGGCCGTGGATTTGGTACCTACCTTCAAATTGTAAATCGGTCAGATTAGACCCGAACACGATAGGAGGGTTAAGCTAGCTACAATGTATCCAACTTTATACCAGCTGTTGCAGAGTCTGCCCTGCCATAGAAAACACACGCCATGGTGTGCTGTGTAAAAGTCTTATCTGTTGAGTCATTCTGGTTTACCTGGTACTCGGTAACATTACCCACGTCACGTGGTGCCTCACGGTAGCTAGCAAGAGAGAAGAGAGTCAAAACTTCTCCAAATGAAGAGTGCAGTGGTGGGCCGTCAGGGCCTGCTAAGCCTTCTCTGCTGGCCTAAAGGGAATCACAAAGTTTAAATGTAAATGTTTTAATTATTTTAATAATTAAAAGTTATAGGTATTTTATAATGTAATTGTTTTTCACAAATACACTACATGTATTGTAATTATTTTTCCCTATTAGCTTATTTTCTCATCGCACAGCTCCTGTGTTTCCTCTGTTGCTCTGCTTCCAGCCTGCTGCGTGGTCAAGACCGCTCATCCAATCACATTTCACCTCTGTTTCTCTATGGAATCGTTAGCGGGTTAAACTATACACCGCGTTCCACATTATTATGCAAATTACACTTTGCTCAGATTTTCCTAAATAGTAATGCACAGTCAGTCAGTATCATTTTCAAGTCATCAACTGTTAGAGTATAAGTCAAATTCTATTGAACAAACCTCCTAATGATAACAGTATTTTTTTCAAAAATAAAAAACTCAAAATGCAGTGTTCCAAATTATTATGCAGAATTTCTCAAAACTCGAGTTTCAAGATATTTTATAGGTTGTAAAGAACAAAAAAATTGTCATTTGTTGAATTTGCAGCATTAGGTCATATTTACTGAAATCAAGAAAAGTTTGAATCAAAAACATTTTAACAGGTCAAGTTACATGTTAACATAGGACCCCTTCTTTTTATCAACTTCACAATTCTTGCATCCATTGAACTTGTGAGTTCTTTGATAGTTTCTGCTTTAATGTCTTTGCAGGATGCCATAATAGCCTCCCAGAGCACCTGCTTGGATGTGAACTGCCTTCCACCCACATAGATCTTTTGCTTGATGATGCTCCAAAGGTTCTCAATAGGGTTAAGGTCAGGGGAAGATGGGGGCCACACCATGAGTTTCTCTCCTTTTATGCCCATAGCAGCCAATGCCCCAGAGGTATTCTTTGCAGCATGACATGGTGCATTGTCATGCATGAATATGATTTTTCTACGGAAGGCACGGTTCTTCCTTTTGTACCACAGAAGAAAGTGGTCAGTCAGAAACTCTACATACTTTGCCGAGGTCATTTTCACACCGTCGGGGACCCTGAAGGGGCCTACCAGCTCTCTCCCCATGATTCCGGCCCAAAACATGACTCCGCCACCTCCTTGTTGACGTCTCAGCCTTGTTGGGACATGGTGGCCATTCACCAACCATCCACTACTCCATCCATCAGGACCATCAAGGGTTGCACGGCACTCATCCGTAAACAAAACAGTTTGAAAGTTAGTCTTCATGTAGTCCTGAGCCCACTGCAACCTTTTTTGCTTGTGAGCTTGGTTTAGGGGTGGCCGAATAACAGGTTTAAGGACACTTGCAAACCTCTTGAGCATCCTACATCTTGAAGTTCGCGAGACTCCAGAGGCACCAGCGGCTTCAAACACCTGTTTGCTGCTATTCAATGGCATTTTAGTGGCTGCTCTCTTAACCCTACGCATTTGTTTGGCAGAAATCTTCCTTATTTTGCCTTTGTCTGAACGAACCCGCTTGTGCTGTGAATCGGTGACAAATTTCTTCACCGTCCGATGATCACGCGCAATTATTTTGGAAATATCCAATGTTGTGATACCTTGACCAAGGTATTGCACTATTTGCTGCTTTTCAGCAGCAGAGAGATCCTTTTTCTTCCCCATTTTGCCTGAAACATGTAGCTTGCTTAATAATGTGGAACATCCTTCTTAAGTAGTTTTCCTTTGATTGGGCTCACCTGGCAAACTAATTATCACAGGTGTCTGGGATTGATTTCAATCATCCAAATAGCCCTGAGACACAATACCATCCATGAGTTTCATTGAAAAAACAAAAAATGAATGTTTATGACCCTTAAATACAATTTGCCTAATAATGTGGAGGGTGTCCAGAAAAGTGACAATGTGTGCAGTGTTGTATGGGCCTAGGATCGCATGATGGTGAAGGACGCCGTTTTGACTAATAGCCGCACACATTGTTATGTTGCCACCACGTTGTCCCGGGACGTTGATGATGGCACGGTGTCCGGTGATATTTGTTTTTGCGAGGTTGAAACCTGCCTCGTCCACATATATTAGCTCATGATTTACTGCATCTGCATCTAGCTCCATGACTCTGAAAGAGACAAGACAAAACAATGTAGCACAGTAGGAAAAGACAGGGATCAGTCAGTATGATGTAGCACCATACACTTCCAGATCCAGTACCAATGATAGGATAGTATAGCTTACCTGCACATATTCATATCTCAGTTGTTTTACACGGTCTGTGTTTCTTTCAAAAGGGACTCTGTACAGCTGCTTCATCCTAATCCTATTGCGTTTCAGTAGACGAGACAGTGCAGAGAGACTCACTCTGTTGACGTTTTGGAATATGGTGTTGTCTGCTAGTATGTGGGCCTGCAGTTCTCGGAGTCTGATGCAGTTATTTGCAATGACCATATTTACAATGTGGGTCTCCTGCTCTGGGGTGAACAGTCGACCTCTTCCACCAGATATTGGTTTTCTTGCAGTTCTGTAAAAACATTTACGTAAATGGTTTTAGTGATAGATCCTTCTCATTATGAAAGTGCAGTACATATTACTGTACCAGTAAGTCTACAGCACTTACAGTTACTTACCGGTTCTCAGATGATACCTGCAACAGTATAGCGGCTCAGATTTGGTTGAACCCGTTGCCCAGCCTCCCTCATGGTCATCCCATGGTTGACAACATGGTCAACCACAGTCGCTCTGATCTCATCAGTTATTGTGTTCCTGACTCCCCTTCCTCTTCCTCTTGCCCGTCCTCTTCTTGTCCCCCGTCCTACTTCACCTCTTCCTCCTCCTCCTCCTCCTCCTCCTCCTCCTCCTCCTCCTCCTCTTACTTCTTCACGTCCTCGTCCTCCTCTAATTTACCCCTCTTACTCTCTGTCCAATATTGGCCGCCATTGTTGTCCAAACCAGATGTTTACCTGTGGCCTATTTATAGTGCTCAAGCTCTGATGTGTAAGTGAACTCATTATCTAAAAGTGTTTTCACATGTGGAAAAGCAATTGGCAAAATAGTGTAGCAATGTAGAGACCAATGTTTACAGTTTTGCTAGAAGTGTGTTAATGAATTGCAAACTGAGTGTAAAGCAGTGGTTTGTGTTTACAGTTTTGCAAAAAGTGTGTTATAAAATTATAAACTGAGTGTAAAGCAGAGAACGTGCATTCAGTTTGGCACACTTGGTAAATGCATTGGCTAAAAGTGTTAATGGTTTCAGAAATCGTGCTTCAAGAATCACTGTTAGTGTTTAAGCATTCAGAAAAAAACTGTAACGTGCGCTGTGAATGGTCAGTGGTGCAACGCCAGTAGGTGGCGGTAATGCACCTTTTGTTGGATAAATCCACGCCCAGCTGTTAAACAGCTGATTCGAGACCCAGACGGCACTGAATGCGCAGGTAAAAAATCCACGGCCCACCAATGGAAGCGAGCCTTAGCTAATGAGCGCACCAATCCAAACACATACACGACGACAGCGTCACACATAAACGATTCCAATTAATTTACAAGTTACACTAAACGCATGCCATGTATCAACTATATGAAGCCAAATGATTTATATCACAATTTAAAGTGCAAATACTATATTTTGGTAATATTAGTAACTCTAACGTTAGCTTACTAGTGCAGGAAAGTGTCTCCCTACTTAAAGTTACATAGCGTTACACGGTAACTTTACTTGAGAATACTGTGCTGTCTGTAATTAATGTACATTTGCAAAATGCTGGCAAAAAGGAAATATGAAGGAACAATAATGAGCTTTGTTACCTTGCTGTTGCTGAAGTTGAAGTGGACTCTGGTCAGAAATGTTGTAGCTCTTGCTCCAAAATTGTGTTGAGAGAAGCAAGTGTCCATCGGCATACAACGTTATGTCTACTGTCATCTTTTGTGTAACGCAAATGAGGTCTAACAATGTTGTTTCCCCCTCTGTCTGCGTGATAGCAAAAATTAACATCTGTGCTAAAACGGATTATGGTGTATAGCTGAAAAAGGAAAACCCGCTCCAAATGACTGTATTGTGATTCACAGCAACATTTATTTACAGTAAGATTCACCCGGGAATGAATTTTGACCATGATGCATTGCAGATCTACAGCAACATGCTGTATAGGAGTTCTACAGTAAGAATATGGCCAGTATACAGTAATATTACTGTGAAAACTACAGAAACTTGTTACAGTGAATGTATTTTATATAGAAATTATTCTTTCCACCCCTAGATGCCTCTTGTGAGAGCTCTCATATATACAGTGATTACAATGTCCAGATTATGGTAGACATATTATGCTATGTTTGTTGCCTATATTGATGGAATACTTGTCTTCCGGCATCTTTCCTTACCGACAGATGTTCCTGAACCACGTCGCTTCTCAAGTTCGAAATTGTTGTTGGAGTCTCTGTGCAAACGACCCTTCTTCTCCACACTCAGATGTTTGTCTTCTTACAGTTTTGCATGCTAGCAACGTCTTCATCACAGCCACTCGCTCACCATGAATTCTCCAGACAATGAGCGGCTCTATTCACACGTGCTCAATTGAACATTACACGGTCTTAAGGTCCGGTTAATTTCAGCAGGGCCATGGCAGGAGGCAGGACCACGAGGCAGGACCAGCTCCAGACACAATCACGATCCATGGAAACCTGTGAGGTGAGAAAGCACAAAGACCCCTGGGAAGAAGTAGAGTTATGTGCAGTGATGGGAAATGAATTCATACAGAAGGAGAGAGACAGAAGAGAAGAGAGGAACTAAGTGTATCCTAAGATGTCCCCCAGCAGTCTAGGCCTATAGCAGCATATCTAGGGGCTGGACCAGGGCAAACCTGAGCCAGCCCTAACTATAAGCCTGAAACAGCCCTAACTATAAGCACTATCAAAGAGGAAAGCCTGAAGTCTACTCTTAAATGAGGTGACTGTGTCTGCCCCCCAGACTGAAAGTGGAAGAGGAGCTTGATAACTGATGGCTCTAGCTCCCATCCTACTTTTTAAGACTCTTGGAATCAAAAGTAGCCCTGCATTTAGTGAGCGCAGCTCTATAGTGGGGTAATATAGGGTATAAGCTCCTTAAGATATGATGGTGCATCACCAATTAAGGCTTTGTAGGTGAGGAGAAGGATTTAAAATGTCATTCTCCTTATTGTTTACGTATAATATAGAGTATGGTTAGCAGCTGGTACTGCCATAAGGCTTAGTGGAAATGAATCGCTGTGACTAAATAACAAATCTCTAAATGCCTTCAACTCAACCTCTGACTGATCTCTGACTGATTTACAGAATGAAAAGAAAATAGACTGGTTATGAATCATTGGGATAAGTGTTAATGTTTCCACTTGTACTAAAACATATTCAACACATATTCAACACACACTCGTTCACTGAAATGTGTCACTGAGAAATACAATTATGATGAGCTGCATTGATTTACATCAAAGCTTTTGAACTTGTTGGAATGTCTCTTTTTGTTTGACCCAAGGCGTTCGGATCATCTTTCCAACATGCTTGAGGCTAGCTCAGAATCTCCTCGTCCAACACAGAGGGGGTGGAAAGGGTTAAGACGAACAGGCAGTCTTCACTTTAATCTTCATAATGGAAGCTAAAGAGGACTAATGATACCTTCTCTCTCCTCCTCCCATGCCTCCCTCCGTCCCTTTTCTCCCTCCCTATTTTCACACCTCCATCCTTAACCCCCTGACCCTCCTTTCCTTACTGCCTCTCCGCTCTCTCTGCCCCTCATCACTCCACGCTTCCTTCCATTCTTTACCCTGGTGCTCTCTCTTTTCTCCACTTCCACATTAGCATTCCTTCTTCCCTTCTCTCCTCTGACACAGCCAGGCGTTACACACAGTGACAAATGGATTGTGGCGTACCGCAGTGTGGTTTGTGTGTGTGCTTCATTGAAAGGTGTAGATTTCTAGCTAAGCATTGTGGGTACATGTGTGGTTCCTGTTGTTTGTGTATCTATATCTATCTAGGCATGTATGGTCTTTGTGTGTGAGGGCTGTAGCTCTGTGACAGTGATTGATAGCCGGCCATGCTAAACGATGCAGAACTTTCTTTAATAGAAGATACAAGAGGTGGTTAAAGATTCTGCCTAATGAAGAAATATGATGGAGAGAGAGAGAGAGAGAGAGAGAGAGAGAGAGAGAGAGAGAGAGAGAGAGAGAGAGAGAGAGAGAGAGAGAGAGAGAGAGAGAGAGAGATGAGGACAGATGCCGCAAAGGAGAGGAGTGGTGAGAGGAGAAAGGGACGAAGAGACAAGAGAAGATTGTAAAAGCAAAGGTAGAGGTGGATGACCTGTGTTCTTGAATCAAACATATGACTTCTATGCTTTCATAGCCTCCTTGGTAGCATCACACTGGTGTCTCTCCAAGAACTCTGCACCTTTTATGTATCTTTGTAGTCTCCACCTAACGGATTGCACAATAGGGATCAGGGATGCCCCCCGGAAACCGGCTCTAAATCAGTAAAAACACAGAGTATTGATTAGGTCTGGAGTTAAACGGTACTTGAGCAGTATTTTACTTAAATCAATAAAAAAGTAAAAACCTTTGGCCAACAAGCAGAACATCAATCTGTGGGAATGCAGAGTCTGTCGAGCCGCCGTCCGTAGCGATGATATACAGAGTCTGATCATGAGAATATATTGTAGCGACCCGTGGTCAGGAAAGCTACGACACGTTATCTTGCTGATTATGTGCCAATCACAGGTACGCTCATGTGTACCACCGACCCTCATAGGTAGCTACGATGATTGACAGGTTTCACAGCTACACAGCTTATGAGACCGTCACTGACCTCCTGAACCCAGTAATTGCAATAACTAATCTTCTTATCTAGAACAACTTCTTCCTGTAAACACAATAACACTTATAACACTCAGTCCGTTACACTATTAATAAATGGAAGCTAAGCTAATTGTTAAGCTGCGAATGTATTTGAAAGATTTTGGAACGTCTTGTATTGCTGCTCAATATGCATTTGTTTACGTATAAGAATAATAAAGCAAGGTTGATTCTATTCTTAATTAATTGTCTTTATTTCTCACAAAAATAACCGACAAGAGAACCGATTAGGGTAGTATCGATAAAATCCTGACGATGCCTGTGCCTAATGAAGATTATAAGATTGCGTACTTTTGTGCAGTCTCTTGGCGGCATTCGTTCTTGATGATGCTCTTAGTTGAACAAAGGACAAATGACAGATACTTGGATGCAGAAAATAGTTCAATTTTTGTGCATCAAAAGTTAAGCTCCTTAACCCGTGTGTGGTGTTCATATGTGTGTTATTCAGCCAGTGTTCGTGTGTCTGGTGGACCCGCTGCATTTATGGGTTTTTAATGCAACACAATCACACAATTGGATGTTAAAATACTCAACAGATGTTTACTTCCTCCCAATTACAAGCAATATAAACAGCATATATGGTTAATATTTGCCCTTTACCTTTGTTAGATCACATGAAATAATCTGCTACTCGTTTTTTATGTTTTATTTATAAAATGTAATAAAAAAAGAAAATCAATAATAATCAATATATGAGTGATGCTCCTGGCCACATATTCTCCTATCCCTGTGTAGTGTACTCATGATAACCTCCTTCTTGCCCTTTCTTTGGCACACACTTTGAAAAGTTGACAGGCCCGTACTTTGTACAACTGTAGCAGTTGGGATGGGAGCTCAGACTTGTTTTTCCGTAAGCATAGAACCCTGAGATCAGAGCATAGAACCCTGAGATCAGAGCATAGAACCCTGAAGTCAGAGCATAGAACCTTGAGATCAGAGCATAGAACCCTGAGATCAGAGCATAGAACCCTGAGATCAGAGCATAGAACCTTGAGATCAGAGCATAGAACCTTGAGATCAGAGCATAGAACCTTGAGATCAGAGCATAGAACCCTGAGATCAGAGCATAGAACCCTGAAGTCAGAGCATAGAACCTTGAGATCAGAGCATAGAACCTTGAGATCAGAGGATAGAACCCTGAAGTCAGAGCATAGAACCTTGAGATCAGAGCATAGAACCTTGAGATCAGAGCATAGAACCCTGAGATCAGAGCATAGAACCCTGAAGTCAGAGCATAGAACCCTGAGATCAGAGCATAGAACCTTGAGATCAGAGCATAGAACCCTGAGATCAGAGCATAGAACCTTGAGATCAGAGCATAGAACCTTGAGATCAGAGCATAGAACCCTGAGATCAGAGCATAGAACCTTGAGATCAGACCATAGAACCCTGAGATCAGAGCATAGAACCTTGAGATCAGAGCATAGAACCTTGAGATCAGAGCATAGAACCTTGAGATCAGAGCATAGAACCCTGAGATCAGAGCATAGAACCCTGAAGTCAGAGCATAGAACCTTGAGATCAGAGCATAGAACCTTGAGATCAGAGCATAGAACCCTGAAGTCAGAGCATAGAACCTTGAGATCAGAGCATAGAACCCTGAGATCAGAGCATAGAACCTTGAGATCAGAGCATAGAACAGGGGGATTCAACTAAAATTCAGTGAGGTTCAGTTCGAGAGAATTTCTTCATGCAAAGGTCACAATATTGTCAAATTTGTGCTATATGATTTTGTGTCATATGTATTGAAGTAGCCAACAGCTTGTAGCGTACTGCAGCAAGGACACACAGAAACATAAACATGTGTGTAAGTTAATGTTGGCGACTGTCTTTGTGGGCTGTCGCTGTAGCCCGACGTTATAAAATGTAGCTTTTAGGCCATTCCACATAAAATACATGACAGAAAGCGAGTGGGGCTGTACACAGTTTAATTGGAGAGGAAGTAAGTAAAACCCAAAAGTCATGTGCAAACAAGATGAGGATCAAAACATACAGCAACATACAAAACAACTGTTTCCCGTGTAGATCATGTTTCACTGGGATTTGCGATATTGTCTTTCAACTGAGAAATGTGGATGTGGTTTCCTAAAGGCTCTAAAATATACTCGATATACTCTTATCAGCACAATGTAGAGGATGAAACAATTCACTCGTGCAAATTCCGTTGAAATCTGGTCTAAACAGGATCACTCAACGTCTTCAAATAGTCGGTGAAAAAACGTTCACTTTTGAACGCCTTTTTTACCGGTGACCATAGTTGTTTATTAAATGCCTTTTCAACAGAAAAATACTCATTGGGTGAATTTAAAGATGAGTGCAGCTTTGTCCAAATTTGCCAGTGGAATTTTAACGTTAAGACATAATTGTTTTAATCTGTAAACTGACATTCAATTCAGTTCAATTGTATTTGTAAAGCCCAATATTACCAATTTACCTCAGAGTTCTGTAGAGGAAGGCGATCCAAGAAGAAACCAACAGAGGAGGCAGGAGAGCAAAATGTGTTGTTTGTACTGAACGAACAACATAATACAACTACAACATAGTCAATCCATGTAATAAAAAAAGTTGAGAGTACTAATTAGCAGCAGTAGCACTAATATTAGCACAATTAGTAATAGAAACATGATTACGACTAATAATAGCCGCATCAGTGGATATAATAGAGCAATAATAATAATAATAATAATAATGTTATTATTAGTAGTCTACTTTTTCTACTATTATTCTGCTATTATTAGTGCTACTACTGCTATTACTCCGCACATATGTATAATTTATATATTTATATTTAGTCATATGGGTTGACGATGTCGTAATTCTGTTAGGTTGTTCATTCTGTACACATGTCATCTATTGCACTGTGAAAAGACTGTGAACACCTTGACGCTGCATAGAGCTGAGGGGAAGTGCAAAGTTATTGTTTTGTGCTTTTTATCCTATCAGTCCAGCAGGTGGTGTAGGTGCACTTCACCAAATTCACCACAAGATGGCGACGCCTGACCGCCTTGATGAACTTCTCTCTTCCTTCCTTCTTTCTTTCTGTCTTTCTCTCTCATCATCAGTAAAGCTGTTGTTTTCAATCACGTTCAAGATGTTTTCACGCATCAGCAGTTTTCCGATGGAGTTGGCTTGATTTGAATATCAATTTGAATATTGTGGTTGTTGTAAATAGCAGCTAAAATGGAGGTTACCTAACGGTAAACTGACACACAGAATAGTAGCTCTACTTCCTACTACTGAAACGCGCCAGCTGTTATCAGTGAGGGCGAGTCCCTTTATATCTCGTGTCCATTTATGAATCCTTCACCAGCCCCGTTTTAATACAGGAAATCAAAGACAAGGGAGCAAAGAGCAGCTCATTCGCTATCATAAAAATGCAGTTTCATGGCCACCACTGGGATCTAAGATAAAGGGATTGGGGGCAAGGTGGATTAGGATCACAAGAAGCGCTATTGTTCCTGATTTGCATGACGCACTGCTGACACTGTCCTCAGCTTCACCTCCTGTGGATGTTCAGTGTGAGCACCGAATGAAATACCACTGCAGTGATATAGCACTATTAGTGATATAGCACCTCACACATTAAACAAAGAATGTTCTAAAGTGAAGCAACAGAGGCCGCGATATCCTTACTGCTCCACAAAACACTGGATCAAAAACCTCCCATTGCGGGTTTACCACATCAGGTGAAAAAAATTAAAATAAATGATCCTGCTCTCTGTGGTTACATGCCAAAATGTCTGTCACATCTCTCTTTTCAAGGCAGCCCTAAAAAGGATATCAATCGTGTGTGTGTGTGTGTGGCTATGGCGGTGTGTGTGTCTGTGTGTGTCTGTGTGTGTGTGTGTGTGTGTGTGTGTGTGTGTGGCTGTCATGTGCGTGCTAAAGATGATAACCTAGTTGTTGATTAGCTTCTGTCCTACTTCCTAAAGCAGATATGAATACATACTGTACAGAGGGCCGCTTGTTCAGAGCACCATCACCCATTCAGCAACAGGTGATCCAACCAGAGCTCCTACAATGAAAAATCCAAGGAGACACACGTGCTGGAAACTGTAAGCGTTGCAGTTTCCATGACAATTTCTGTTGTGTGCTGTGCGACCGTCACACCGTGGCCACCGTGACAACTTTTTGTGCAACTTTTTGTGACTTTGACTTTATTAACAACACCTCAGTCAACAATAAAACAAAGCTTTCTCTCAGAAGATTTTGCCTTTTTCCAGTGCAACGTGTGCAGTGTTGGACAAGCTACATGGAAGCTGAACTATTAGTTACACTGCATTAGATGAAGCTCCGCTGCACTGAAGATACCCGGAGAAATGCAGCAAGCCAAGCTACAGCAACATGGTCAAAGTAGTTTAAGTGTGTGTGTATATATGTATGTATATATACATTAAAACAATTTCATTCCAATTCATCACAAATAAATATTATAATAACAATATGCAGCGGGTAAAATAAGTATTGAACACGTCACCATTTCTCTCAGTAAATATATTTCTAAAGGTGCTATTGATATGAAATGTTCACCAGATGTCGGTAACAACCCAAGTAATCCAGAAACCAAACAAATAAATTCAGAAATTAAGTTATGTGTAATAAAATGGAATGACACAGGGAAAAAGTATTGAACACGCTGGCTGAAATGTATTTAATACTTGGTACAAAAGCCTTTGTTGGTTCAAGACGCCTCCTGTATCAGAAAATAGTCTCATGCATTGCTCAGGTGTGATTTTGGCCCATCCTTCCACACAAACAAATCTTCAACTCTTTAAGCTTCCATGGGCCTCTTCTATGAACTCTGATCTTTAGTTCCTTCCATACATTTTCTATTGGATTCAACCTTATTGCTGCAAACATACTGATGCATTGGGTACAGAAGGATTTCTAAACTTCTGAATGTTCCAGTGAGCATTGTTGGGGCCATAATCCGGAAGTAAAAAGAACATAATTTCACCATAAACCGGTCATGACCAGGTGCTCCTCGCAAGATGTATGACAGAGGAGTGAAAATAATTATCAGAAGAGTTGTCCAAGAGCCAATAACTACTTGTGGAAAACCTGGAGTTAGCAGGTCCAATTGTTTCAAAGAAAACAATAAGTAATGCATCAACCGCTGTGGCTCACCACCAAGACTCCACTGCTGAAGAAAAAGCATGTTGACGCTTGTTTAAAGTTTGCTACACAACATTTAGACAAGTCTGTGGAATACTGGGGGAATATAGTCTGGTCAGAAGAGATCACAATGGAACTCTTTGGGTGCCCTGATACTTCATGTTAGGAGGTCAAATGGCACTGCACACCACCCAAAAAACACCGACCAGCAGTGAAGCTGGAGGTGGGGGCATCATGGGTGGGGTTGTTGTTCAGCATAAGGCAAACTTCATATAATTGAAGGAAGGATGAATGGGAAAAAGTACCGAGACATTCTTGATAAAAATCAGTAAACATTGTAAACATGGGTTTATGTCTCAATCTCTACTTTCAAGTCTTCTTCAATACAGCATGATGTTCATTTAGTAAATGATGGTCATTTAGAGTCAAACAGACCATAAGCAGAGTATGCTTTAGGGCGGGGCTACTGGGATTTACAGGTCGCTGCCACTACCAGAGCCGTGTAAGGTGTCTCTACATCACTTCTCCTCAGTCCAGATATGATAACTTCTCTTTACTGGTTGCAAAAAGCCTACATGGTGAGGCCGTAATCCAAAATACTGACGGCCAAATCGTCAAACTCAAGGCTTCAAAACATCAGTCCACAAACCGGTGTTTGGAGTCATGTGTTAAGATAAGATAAAATAAAATAATCCTTTATTAGTCCCGCAGTGGGGAAATTACATGATTACAGCAGCCTTGCTCACAGAGGTGAAGGTTGGTTATATTGTAGTCAACAGTGTGGGTTCAGCCAAAGCTTCGGTATAGTAAGGTTTGCATGTGCAGGTCTGTGTGTGTCAGAGGGAGGGGCCAACAACTGCACCTGTAACTCAGCACCTAGGAGAGGACAGACAGGAGTGAACGTGGACAGGAAACTAGAGAGCACTAGAATAAATGACAAACTGGCCCAGAGGGACGGTGAGCATGCTGTGGTGTGGACTGCCAACAAGGAACTTTAGCTCTCAGTTGAAGTGTAACTTCTAAACGCTGCAGCAGGATGACAACACCAAGCAATTTAGCATTTCTAGGATAGTGCAGGGCTGGGTTAAGAATGGATTATGAAAGAAACAGGGATACAAAGGAGAGACAGTTTATCATTAACTGACCCCATAGAAGCACAGACCTCTCCAAGAGCTACTAGTATAACAGAGGTCAGCAGGACGGTGGAAGTCAAATGCAGTTTCACAAGGCGTTTTTTGTGCTGGCTTAAAGGCTGAATTCAGAAGTTGGACGTTGTTCCTGAACCCTGCTGAAGTCAACCACACTGGAAAGAGACATGTCAAACAGGTGAGTCTCTGGCATTACAAACCAGTGGTGGAAAGTAACGATGTACTGTTCTTAAATACAAGTACAGCATTACCCTTTTATGCTACTTTATATACGTCTACATTTATCCGACAGCTGAACTAGTTTCTTCTAATGTCACGCAAAAATATCAATGAATAAATGTGCGTGTCAAGTGGTCACGTAGCTAAATATTTCATACAGTACTGTGTATCCCCTTTAAAAAAATATCAAAGCCTAGAGCATGCGCCCATGAAATTTACAAGGCAAATTTCCACAGGGAGAACAGTTTCCATTTGGAAATCCCCACCGCTGTTCACTGGAGCATTTCAAAGGGCCAAATCAGTCGATTTCGAGGAAATAGCCACGATTAGCAGATTTACCCAAAACCTTTCATACAGTACATTTGAATTGTTTTGCATCATGGTCCTATTTTGACCAACAAATGTATTTCTCATTAGCAAGTTGGTGTCATTTAAAGACAATAAAGTGGTCAAGTTACAAATATTTCTTACATTGCTTACATTGATGCATCAGTATTAGAAATCCAAAAGTGTTAAACATAATAATAAATTAATCACATTTGGCCATACACTTTGACAGCGAAACACATTGCTGCTTTGTACTTCTGTACAGTATTTTTACATTGTTGTATTTGTACTTTTACTAAAACATAAACGATTTGAGTACCTCTCCCACCACTGTGTAGATGAGCCACATATGAGTCGACAGTTTCCTCAAAAACTTTATAAAGCAAGTCATATTTCAGAAAGCATTTTCCCAGAAAGAGGGGAAAAAACTTTTCACAAATATATCATCCAATTCTTCTTCACTTTTCAACACAAAGTTAATGGCTGAATTCGAGGTAAGAGGTGTGACCAAACAGTTACTCATAGTTAATCATTAATTGTGCTCAATTGTACACATATAATCCTTGATTTTAATAAATATTGGTGATTTGGAACTTTCAAGAGGTTGCGAGGTAACTCCGATGATCAGACTTGTGGTCTTAATCTTCAGCAGGTAGATTGTTTTGTGATGCACTGGGACCATAACGGTGGGGATTTTCTCTTTCTACTGGTTCACTAGTGGTAATAATGTCATATGTTAGTTCCTCAGCATGGGTTGAGGTGCTATATCGCAAGGTTTACCAAAGTTTTCTGAGGACAAAAATTGACAAAGTATCGCGATCCAGTTCATAATTGGCCTTATCTGAAAAAAACACTTGGCTTATAGAATCAAATTAAATAAAAATGCAACTCCATTTGATCCTGATTTTTGGTCAAATATGAATAATGTAAAGACACATGCAAGCATCTGACCAGATGTAAAGACGACGCACTGTTAAATTATTTTATAAACACATTTGTTTTTTACAGAAAAGTAACAGGTTTTGGACGTACAAGGATTCCATCAGCAACAAAGTACTTATTTTGAATTAACTTAACTTATTGAACAGTTAAATAAATACACCACAGTGTCTTGGCCAAGGACACATCAACATGGACTAGGGATAGTACATCCTCCAGGGAGCATGAACAGGACTTTATAGGTTTTGTCTTGACACCTAGAATGTCTATCGAGGAAAATCCTTTAATTTAGGTAAATAATGTTCTGGTGGGATATATCAGTCTTTCCAAGTGGCAGGATAAGAAGTTGCAAACTGTGAACTCTGACCTCTACATTAAGGACAGGAGAACATGGTCAACGTTTCATCACTGAATAAAAACCAGCACACGTTCAACTGGAAGCCGTTGAAGAATTCTAACTGCTGGCGATAATTACATTTGTTCTTCTTCGGGGGTTTGGGGTTTTGTGAGAGTAACAGCTTTGATCCTCACCACGGATGTCCATGCATGAGTGGTCACATGTGTCCCTTTGACATTTTAATTCAGTAAATGGATGAGGAAATAAATAACACGTTTGGTCGAGTAGTCATTTACCTGCTATAGGCATGTCAACCTTTGAGCACTCCCTCCATTGTTTTATCTCTCTCTGTCTCTCTTTCTCTCTATCACACACACACACACACACACACACACACACACACACACACACACACACACACACACACACACACACACACACACACTTTCCTCAACAAAGTTAAACTACAAAGTGCTATCAGTAAGAGACATCTAAATGCTACTAACGTGCTAGTACCGTGCTACTTTCCTTATTCAAGGTGTAGTCGAAAAAGATGTGTTTTAAGTTTGCGACGGAAGATGTAGAGACGTTCTGCTGTCCTGATGTCAGTGGGGAGCTCGTTCCACCATTGAGGAGCCAGGACAGCAAACAGTCGTGACTTTGTTGAGTGTTTAGCTCGCAGTGACGGAGCTACAAGCCGATTGGCAACGGTAACCAGTGAAGGGTGCGGCGTTTTCTGAGGTTGTAGTAGGTTGTACTGGATTATCGTAATAATCCGGCACATAATTTGTTTGCATTTATACAATGTTGAATCTTTTGTATTTCATTATCACTGCCAGGTGTGTGCGCGTATGCGTGTGTCCATATGCATGTGTTGTTTGTTGTGTGTAGTTGAGCAAGAGAAACTGTGGCTGTTCTCAGGGCAAACAGGTGTTGGCGATGGGAGCATAGGGAAAGGTTAACAGGTGGTAGAAATGTACAGTGTAAGTTACAGTTTGCCTATAAATGATCACTGCAAAAATACACCTCAATACCCCCCAAAAAAACTAGTGACGTCAAAAGGTCAAATGTTGCAATGCTAACTGCTCATGACTACACTAATCATTATGCAGCCATCCGACTCTGCAGATGCACTAAGCCTACACAACACCACAACAGGAACACTGAATCTTACATGTTGTATTATTTATGTCGTCAATACATTTTCTGCACTACAGCCCCCCCCCCCCCCACTGGCAGGCAGTCAAATGCGGCTAGGCAGTCGATACTCGCCGCCACTTCAAAGTTGTATAGAATCTACATAAAAAGGGACAAAGGGAGCCAAACAATAATCAGCAAGCTGAGCATATCATGTCTTCATGAAAGAGAGAGAGGGAGAGAAGAAAAGAAACAATAAAACAATGTGGGTTAGTTTCTGTTTGCTCAGCTGCTAGAAAAGGGGCCAGAAGGCAACCAGGAGCCGACCTGCAGCCGGCTGGGACCGTGAGCTGAAGGTGATCTTTTTAAAAGTCTGAATAATGGAACAGTTAAACAAGTTGATCTCTACAAGAGGTCACATCTTAGGGTTGGTTAGATCATTTCTTTAATATATTTTGTATTTCTTACCCCGTTGTTGTTGGTTGCTTATTGTCATGGCATTATATAAACAAACATCAGTGTAAGGGACTTAAACACTGTATAGTGTGTGTACACTTTGAGGTAGTTTTGGTCTGCGGTTGCTTTTCATATCTTGAACCCATTTATTCCAAGTAACGTTGACACGAGGGAAATTCTCTTTGTTTTCTTGGCTGAACTTAAAGGTAGATGACCTTTAAATTGTCATTAACAACATGATATTTATAAGTATGTTATCTTCAGTGTATAATCACCTGAAAATAAGAATCCTGTTTTTTGTTTCCTCAGAATGAACCGTTTATATCTACATACGTTTACAGTCGTTTCAGTTTCTCGCAATCTGCAACCTCACTGCTAGATGTCACCAAATGCTCCACACTGCCCCTTTAAGACCGGAAGATCTGCATACTAAACATGAAGCTAAAGCCAGCAGGAGATTAGAACGACGGAGCAAGGAGAATCTGGTTAAAGTTAAGGTTAAGTTAAAAGAGACTGTGTTGCATTTAGCCACAGTGTTTAACAAAGTTAAAATGTTTGCCATGTTCACCATCTTAGTTTAGCATTTTAGCATGCTACCATTTGGTAATCAGCACAAAACACACACACACACACACACACACACACACACACACACACACACACACACACACACACATTTATACGGTATGTATAATTGTTTGCATAATAATGTTCTAAGCAAAAAGACAGTTGAATAATGTAATACATTCATAGTGTATTAATAATAAATAAACATAAAGTTAAAACAACTAGACTTTGACTGTTGGTCTAAATGACAATTTTTTTCAATCAGTTCCAAATTGATGAAGCCTCTTGAATGTGAGACAATATATCGACCTAGACAAAGGAGAAACCTTTACGGAGATGATGCTGACTTTATTATACTGGGTGATTCTTCACATTTAGAATAGTAATTATTCTATACATAATCATCCCAGTTACTTCAGTAGAGCGTTTGGTAAGTCAACACAGCGACTTGTTTGTCGCTGTGTTGACGACCCTTGAAGCACAATGTTGCCATGAGGTGCCCGTTTGTTAGAATAAACCGCAGCAAAAGTGCCCACCCCGATGCCTCTGTGGAAGCTGAAAGTCCGCCACGGATCACATGCGTCCTTTGCTGCACATCTGGAGGAAAACCCAGAACCAGAAGAGGTGTAGGCCGTCCACTGTAGCTCACTCTGCTGTTGCTGTAACTCTCATTGGGATTCCTTTGTATAAAATACATGATTCCCATTGGCTGATCATCTCTCGGGAGCTGAATGAACAGCAGGAGAGATCAGCTCTGTGAATACATACATACATACATACATACATATTCTACATATCTATTAGCCTGGCCTCATATATGTTTCTCTTTCTCTATAACACACATACACTCTCTGATTGATGTGATACACACACCAACACACTGTAACCTGAGCATGTGTGCATCCACAGCATATGGAGGCTATTGAATTACACTGAAATATTAACAGTGTCATGGGTGGATAGGTAGATGCTCTGACAGACACACACACATATATAACCCAAACTACAGAGACATGTGCACCAACACACATGGAGTGTTTTTGTGTTGCAGATTATTCTTTTTTATTTCTCTTAACATTTCTTTCTGGTTTAACTACAAAAGAAATAGGCTGCAGCCTAAACCTTCCATCTTTGAACCCTCTCCTCAGCCCTCCCTCCATCCATTCATCCATCATGGCAGAGCCGTCTCCAAGTTGGTGGAAGCTGACTTTCCTGAGGAGGAACAAATCCCAGCCCAGGGTCCTGTATGAGATCCCCGCAGAGTTCGTTTCCAACGCCGCCGCGGCTCAGCACGGCTCCGCCACCGCCGCGGGAGCTGCCGCCCACCCGGAGGACGTGGACGCCCGGCTGGAGAGGATCGTGGATAAAACGGAGGCGAGCAAGGGGCGCCACGTCAAGGTGTCTCACTCCGGGAGGTTCAAGGAGAAGAAGAAAGTGCGAGCCGCGCTGGCGGAGAACCCGGAGATGTTTCCCGGGGGCGACCCTGCGAGGGATGAGAACCAGCGGGCTGGGAAGTGAAGGAGCGTTCTAAAAACCAGCAGCGATGCGTTCTGGGTAGAGGTTCAGGTGGGGTGCTGTGGTTTACAGCTCTCTTCCCTTGTTGTCAGTTGATGGAGACTAAATCTGGGGGAACTTTGAATCTTAAAGCCTTCTGAACACTGATGAAAATGGCCGCAAAGAGACTCTTCAGAATAAGTGAAATTGAGACTGTAACTTCTGACTGAAAAAACATGTGCCTAGTTTATGTTTCTATAGAGAAGTTTCCCATTCACTTTGATACAAGAAACATCCAGAGGCCACTCGAGGAGCTGCGTTGTGAGGCACTATCGGTGGTTTCATCCGCTTGATAATAAAACAATAGTGATTGTAGGGATTGATCCAACAACCTTTACAGTACACAATCTCCAAATTCTCTAAATTTAGATGCTCCAGATTCAAACCTGTGACCCTTTCCGTTGGACTAGATGGGTTAACTTGCGCTTTGGACCTCATGTGAGTCTGCGACTGGAAGGCGATGTTTCTAGAACTCTGGGGCGGGAACCAAAAATATAAGCTTTGGAACAACAAAGGTTTTAGAAAAACAACACAAACAATAACCTGAAGATGTCAAAATTACTTGATTGGATTAGAGATAAATAATAAGATTCAGAGATATACATATATATATTTTTTGTGTGTGCATATACCTTTACTAATTAGATTGGTTAGTTGATGGTATTTGTGGTACTACATGTTTTCTTTTACAATCAATGTAAATCAGTCTCTTTGTGATGAAGTTGATGAGTAGAAGTCACTCTTACACAAGCACTTTACCAGTCTCTACATTAATAATTTCAGCACTAGTTGGAAATCACCCAAATCCCACAACAAGATATTTTCTCACGACCCCTTGCGGTGTGTTGTTCCTCAGCTTTAGATATCTCCCACTGAAACCTCTCCTGCAACTCAAATGCAAAGTTCTCCTGAAACCCTGGGGCACACGTTTGACGGAGAAGCGTTCACAAATGAAAAGCAGGCACAGCCCAGGTAGAATGAATTATTGATGGCTGCATTCCATTTAGGTGAGAAAGTTCCAGGGTTTACTGGGGGCACATTAAAAACGTTGGAGTGGAAGCCACTTTTGCAGAGAGTTATGAGAGATGAGCACATGGTGAACTCAATGTCTTATTAGCGACTAGCTAACTGCCAGCTAACAAAGCGTGCTAGGTCAAAGAGCTTTCCCCCTCCTCAATAAAACTATTTATTAAATAAAATAAATTAATGTACAATCCCAATTGCACAATGTCAGAGGGGAGCCAATTGTTGCCAATAAAACCCAGCAGGGGGCAGCATTGCTCTCACCAGAAACTTAGTCGTCAACAGATTTAGATTGTCCCTTCAAACCCTCCTCTTCTCTGCTTATTCTTTGACAGTTTGCCTCAGAAGCTTTGACAGCATCTGCAATATGATTAACATCCAATACTTGTTTTCATACCACTTAACAATACACGTTTTGATTAATGGAGAAATTAATGCAAACATGTTGTTTATCTATTGTTAACTTCCCACAGTGTCTCTAATCATTTCAGCTTCAATGCTCCAAAACCTGGGTTATGTATGTACTTTTTTTTTTTTTTTTTTTTTGACAATGCCATGTTGACTAAATACAATGTCTGATTCTAAAGGTAAATGCCTTGTTCTTATAATTGCATTTTATTCTTTGTCTTCTATCCACTCCAATAATCACGAAAAAGATGTGCATGATAATAACGGTTGTCTGCACAGAGCGGCTGTGGTCACTTCAAACCACAAGGGGGCGTCCTGACTTCATCTAAAAACCCTGTGAAGAATCCTTTACCTGAGTGCCGCAGGGATGACATCGTTTTGTAGGCCAACCTGCAATTTGTTCTGTTGCCAGGAGTAAATTACGTTAGGTTAGGAAAATATTGTATGGACCACCTGGTGCAGTGTTGTTGTGCTGAAGTCTTACCCAGACTCAATACAGGCCTGAAGATGTCCTGGACGCAATCCAAGGCAACCAACTACAGGCTATACACTCTTTGCATACACATCACCAAAGCTAATGGCGTAACACACAACCACAACAGTGCCACCCATGGAAGAAGGCCTTACCAGCAACAACCGGGTATTCAATGGTAACATGTACGAGTCCGAGTGTCCGCAGAGCATTTTCTTTGGCGTAAAAGCGCTGACAGGGCCTTTCAGAAAAAGCTCAGAGACTAGGTAAGTATTTTTTCTCAAAAAATAAAACACCTCTATTCACACTCAGCCTAAGAGGAAACACCACAGCGATATTTTTCTGTATTCATATTTGTGAGTAAATGTTGTTGAATATTGAATTCAATGACCACAAAAAAGGATTACTTGCAGTTAAAAGTCTTTTAAGAAGCTCTTAAAAGACTATTAACTGCATTATTTGTTGTTGAGGCTTTCAGGGGGTCTCAAGTGTCAATCAAGGGGTCCTTGCACCTCATTGTGGGTCCTCCTAATCATAATGGCAGCCAAGTTCACCGTAACTAAACTTAAATAGATCAATAAACTGTGTTCACCTTTCAAACTTCCATCTTCAAACGATATCCAGGGTGGGGGATTACATTTTGGAAGCAATCAGTCTGACTGCTGTAAACAAACATTCACACATCCAGCAGAGCATCATGTACCCTTACATAGTGATGTAGTGGCATCGATTACACCAATGATCAAAGCAGGAAATATGAATACCTCTGTGAAGTAACAAGATACTTCATTCAGCATAACATCATCGTTCTGGTTGAACGCCAGCATTGTGTGGCTGCAGTTGGACTGCTCTGTTCATGACAACCAGACACAAGCTTTCAAAAGTGAACGGCAAGAAACACTTCATGTTCCAGCATTTTTCTTTCCAGTTTATGTTTGGAACAATATGAATTATGATATAAATATGCCCTTATGACACGCAAACAATATCACCACTGTCGTATATACTCAATATAATCAAGAAAATGCAATCAAATGTTTGCACAACCTTTGAAGCCATTCTTAATACTACTTCAAATACAACACCTCTTATTGCCGGTTTCATACTGCCGTTGACTGCCTGCTTACTATCCACTCAGGACTCTCATCCTTATTAGTTGTATTGCTATTAGTATTGCAAAGCCCATTACTGCTTATATTATCATTATTATTCTTTATCTACTGCTGCTGTTATTTTTGGTCGTCATAACTTTTTCATCATGGCGACTACTCCCATCAATCATTTCTGTCATATGCATTACATGTGTTGCACTCTGTTATGTTGTTCTTTCTGTAAAAACTCTATTGTACTTCTGTCCATCCTGATAGAGCGATCCTCCTCTGTTGCTCTCCCAAAGGTTTCTTCCCTTTTTCTCCCCCTTAAAGGTTTTTTGAGGGAGTGTTTCCAGTTCTGATGTGAGGTCCCGGGACAGAGGATGTCATATGTGTACATATTGTAAAGCCCTCTGAGGCAAATTTGTAATTTGGGGCTATACAAAATAAATTGACTTGAATTGAATTGCTGCGTACCTCTCGGCCACTGCTCTGCGGCTCACTTTTGTTGTTTTGGGCGCTGCTAAAACAGCTTGGTGGGATTAATCTAGTTTTGGGGTACATTGTATGAAGTGAATCCCACAAAGCAATCTGACTTTGATAATATCTTCAACAGATGTCTGTAGACCTTTAGTTTTAAATTAAGGTGAGTAGACCGCTAATTTAGCCTAGAATACATAGACAATTATCAGACGATCAACAAACAATGATTTAAACTCTGAAATAAATTAAAACATTATTATATAATAAACGAATAGTATACAAATGAAAATAAAAAAAATAAATATTGGATAACAGATGAAAATAAATACAAGATATAAAACTATATTCTATAATCTATATAACCATTGGTTCCAGCCTGCCCTCCATCCTGGACTTGCACACCGCCAGAGTCAGGAAGCGGGCTGTAAAGATCACCACAGACCCCTCACACCCTGGACACAAGCTGTTCCAACTCCTCCCCTCTGGAAGGCGCTACAGAGCACTGTACGCCAAAACCACCAGACACAGGAACAGCTTCTTACCACTGGCCGTCACTCTGATGAACAGTTAAACAGACTCTTCATCTGCACTATTGTTTTTTACTACTGTCTTTAATGTCCTTTTTATATTTTTATATTTATCTTGTATATTGCGTGTGAAAAAAGTATGAAGAGCAAGTGAAACCGGAGTCAAATTCCATGTATGTGGAAATGTACATGGCCATTAAAGCTGATTCTGATTCTGAGATAATATATAGTAGACAATTTACACTGTATGTATGAGGGACCCCATCTCCGGTTCTGGCTGGGGCCCTAAGCTGCTTGAAAGGGTCAATTTTCACATGAAAATGTGTTGTGAAAAGAAAGTTTACTTCCGGTGTGTGCACCTCTGGTATACCTCTGGCGCACCAGGCATATAATACTTTCACTAACAAAGACCACGCCAATAGCGAACGAGTTTACAGGTTGTTTATTGTGCGATGGAAAGAGGGTCGGGTCGCCGGACCGGGGTCGAGGGATGAAGAGGTGGTTGTAGGTGCGGGAACGAGACGGGTAGAGTGGGTCGTGAAGAGAGGGTCGAAGGGGTGCGACGAGAGGCTGCTGCCGTCTGGTGGCGAGAGGGAACGGCGGAGGTGTAGACTCGTGAGTGGGGGTTATCTCTTCTGAAGCTCTGGCTGTGCAGAGTCCCCCAAAAGATGCCCATGGACAAGGGTGAGCAATTGGCTGTGACGTTGGCGCAAGTATAGGAGCGATGTTGTTTCGCCGAGAAGTTCGGCTGACTGGTGTCAAGATTAAGAAGTCGCGGTTAGGTTTGCGTGGACTTCGGTGAGAGTCTAGTCGGACTAGTGGATAGTGTTGGTTGGTTTTACTGCGTTAGAGGTGGTAGAGGTGGTAGACGATGGTGTATGGGGTGTGCCTGTAAGCTCTGCGGAGTGGGAGACTGAAGAAATCCGGCGAGAGTGCAGACTTTAATACTTTGTCCGTGAAGGGAGACCTGTAGCCCGAGTGGTGCTTACTGCTGCGGTCGGTCTGAAGTGAGAGGCAGGCGGTTAGGTGTGGAGTGCGCTTCAGCTTTGTAGAGACTGTTACGTAGCATGCTATGTGTGAGTGGGTTGTGGCTGGACCCAAAAGAGTTTATGGTGGCAACTCGACTACTACTGGCGTAGGTGGATGTCTAGGTGGATATCGGGCCGGATCACGGCCCGGGTGTAGATGTGATCCATGTAACCTGTGGAGCGCAGGAGCACAACACTGCAGGTCGGATAAGGGGTAAGGGTCGGAGGGTTGAGGGGTAAGGGATGAGGGAAGAGCTGGGGGTAAGGGATGAGGGAAGAAATGGGGGTAAGGGAAGAGGGAAGAGATGGGGGTAAGGGAAGAGGGAAGAGGGGTAAGGGATGAGGGAAGAGGGAAGAAGGGATGAGGGAAGAGATGGGGGTAAGGGATGAGGGTAAGGGATGAGGGAAGAGGGAAGAAGGGATGAGGGAAGAGGGAAGAAGGGATGAGGGAAGAGATGGGGGTAAGGGATGAGGGTAAGGGATGAGGGAAGAGGGGTAAGGGAAGAGGGAAGAAGGGATGAGGGAAGAGGGAAGAAGGGATGAGGGAAGAGGGAAGAGGGGTAAGGGATGAGGAAAGGAAATGAGGAGGCGATTTGACTACACCTGCACGTGGGTGGATGTCGGGCCGGATCACGGTCCGGGTGTAGATATGATCCATGTAACCTGTGGAGCACAAGAGCACAACAATGCAGGTCGGATATGGGGTAAGGGTCGAGGGATGAGGGTTGAGGGTTGAGGGGTGATGGATGGGGTAAGGGATGGGGGAAGAGGGGGAAGGGATGCAGGGTGAGGGTCAAGGGTCGATGGATGAGGGATGAGGGTCGAGGGGTGATGGATGAGGGGTAAGTGCTGGGGTGAGGGATGCGGCGGCAGAGGCGGGTTTGTGGTGCGGATGTTGAAGGCGTGCGTCGTGCACGGCCGAGAAGGAAAAGGGATGAGGGAAGAGGGGATGAGGGTCGAGGGTGATGGGGGATCGAGGGATGCGGGATGAGGGGTAAGGGATGAGGGAGGGGAGTGATGAAGGAGGCAGGTTTGTGCTGCGACGGTAGACGGCGTACGCCTCCGGTAGCGTCGTGGGATGATAGCGCTGGTGAAGCTAGTCATAGTGATTTTGGAGAAGAGCCCAGGGAGAATCTGGGAGTTTGGGCTATTTGCCATGGCTGGGGATCGAACCCACTACCTTGTGGTTGCGGGACGACCACTGTGAGGTATGACTGCCCTGGGCTGTGGTAGCCTTTGACAGGTAGGATGAGTTGGCTGACATGTGAGGCGGAAGCACGAGAATGGAAAAAATGCTGAGTGAAAGTCAGTGGGTAGGTAGTAAAGTCTGGGTAAGAAGTTGCGAGGTGAGATGTCTCTGGTACAGAGGCAGCTTGAAGAGGGTGGGATACGACCTGGCCCTCTGAAGGGATTGCTGTGGACGGCTGAGTTTCTCCGGCCACGGGATGCGTTGTGACGTCATCGGCAGGCGGCGCGGGGAACCCGGAGGTGCTCTTGGCGCTTGGAGATCGAAGGCATCCGGGCCGGCTCTGGGGGCGGCGCGGGGGACGCCAGAGACGGAGTCCGCTCCGCCGTTAGGAGGCGAGGGCCGGCGACTCCGGGGCCGTCGGAGGATGGATGCCGAGAGCTGCGGGGATCGCCGAGGGCCGGCGACGAAGCGCGGTGTGAGGGGGAGGGAGCCCCGGGACCCCGGGACCCCGGGACGCAGGCCAGCTGGCCGTCCGGGAGGGCCGGGGAGGAGCGCCCGCATCGGGCAAACTGCACGAGCACGCCATGTCGGAACCGAGTCGAAGAGGAAGTAGACTGGTTCGATGAGTTTAAGGACGTACGGCTCGGCTGATTGGCCGAGAACATCTTCGCACCCGAACTACGTTTCACAAAACACCATTATGTGAGTATCATAAAAAAAATATATTTTAGTTTATTTGGACCCTCGGTTTAAATGTTTTTTCCCCATCAGGCAGTTTTTTATTTATTATCCAATCAAACTTATGTCTTTCCGCAGCGCTCCGCAGCAGCTCTGCAAAAAGCTTCTCCGCAAAAGAATAAATGAGGCATTAGCATATTGTGTAAAATGTCAACATTTCCAACTGAGTTGACATATTTGGTTTTCTTCAATACATTGTAGTCTACTAGGGAAACACATATATTTCATAATGTATTCATGCACTACAAAGAGGAAATATTTTGCATCCCTTGGTTTGAAACTTGAACAAATAAAATAAATGAAAATAATTGAATATAAAAATGTTTTCAGCATGCCTTATCAACACCATGGAAGGACGCCAATGAACATCTCATGTTTGCTATAATTAAGTTGTACATGTGGAAATAATATAACTTAAAGAATGGTTTAATGTTTAACTGTATGTTGTTGTAACAAACAATGAATTGCAGTGACACACAGGGTCATACAGAACTGAAGCAGTTCCTGAAACTGAGCTGCGGGTAAACAGGCTGCCGTTGAGCAGCTGGTAGTGTGTGTGTGTGTGTGTGTGTGTGTGTGTGTGTGTGTGTGTGTGTGTGTGTGTGTGTGTGTGTGTGTGTGTGTGTGTGTGTGTGTGTGTGTGTGTGTGTGTGTGTGTGTGAACGTGACTTCAGGACACACACACCGTTGCCCTTTCCCACCCACGGCTGTTTTTATCGATAGAAAAAGAAACAGCACGCACCGTCCCCTTGTTTACTAGCTTCAGAGTACAAGTGGGCGGGGCCTACTCCTCCATGCGCGCTCTCCCATTGGTTGAGTCCATCTATTAAGTAAGAGTTCCACGCGCTGCACTGCAGACTGTAAACGCCAGCATCTCCCGAGCTCCTCGACTTCGTCCATCAACTGTCACTCAAGGAATTTTATTTTTATATATTTTTTTTAATCTCGTTTTCATATCCTATACATTTATTTGGTGCTTTTCGTTTGTTTTGAGGATGACGGGTAAAATGAGGTTCGTCCAGTCCCTGGTGAAGACGGCGGTGCAGATCAACGTGCCCAAACACGTCGATCACTTCTCCAAGTTCTCCCCCTCTCCCCTGTCCATGAAGCAGTTCCTGGATTTCGGTGAGTGCTCCCGCCTCCCCGTGCTTGTGTCTGTGGAGCAGAGATGCGCTCTGCCTCGGACATCACCTCGTGAACACGTGTGTCTGTTTGACTCATATCTGTGTGTCGGTGTCTAGTTAGACCTCGGGGATCCGCAGTGTTGATTATCAGGGCGCTGTTCATGTTCATGCAGTTCATACGGGTGGTGATGATGATGATGATGATGATGACTTTGATGTAAACAAATGAGTAAAATAAAAAATAAAAACTTTTTCTTCAGACTGGAGGTATAGCAGTGTGACATTTTGTAAGCGCAGGGGAGGTGCTTTTTATTTTATTTTGTTCATGTTATAAATTAAAATGTTATCTCAGCCGTCCCCTGCCATATCATTAGTAGTTGACTAAACAGCTCAATTAAAAAGACATGTCCCACCAAAGGAGTGGTTCATGGACAAGCATTCTGTGTCTGGATCAGGGCTGTGTTAATGTTTACTTCAGTGGCAGATTAGAAGTTCTCTTAATAAAATATATTGAACGTCAGGTTGAGATACACCGTACTCAATAGTTTATGTAGGTCACTTAAAAAAATTAAATTTCTCACCAAGACGATGATGCGGTTGAAAGTGGACTGTGAGTTAAGACTATTTAGTCAAACAGTGCTAACTTGTAGTAATCAGTCATCAAAGACAAGTCATTCATGTTATGCTGATTTGTAATGATTTGTGTTCTGTGCTCCAGGTTCCACCAATGCCTGTGAGCGCACTTCCTTCGTCTTCCTGCGACAGGAGCTTCCTGTTCGTTTGGCCAACATCATGAAGGAGATCGAGGTGCTGCCTGGCCGGCTGCTGGCCACGCCCTCAGTCCAGATGCTGCACAGCTGGTGAGCACAGACATGGGCTGTCACTGAAGGGTCGACGCATTGATTCATAGAGAATATGACTTGCCAATTTAAGTTTACATTTTTTTATTTTTTTTTTACAATAAAGTAACAAAAATACATGTGACATTCCACCTTTTTGAAGAATGTTTTGACTTCAGGCACACAGAGCTTCTGTGAAACACTTCCAAAGCACTTTCATAACCGCTTTGTCTGCAGTCGGTCCTCTCTGTTAAGAGCTGTGACGTTGTTGACGGCAGGCCAGGATATTATCAGCTCTTATATTACAGAGCACGGAGAGGAGGAGGAGGAGGAGGAGGAGGAGGAGGAGGAGGAAGGGGTGGATGAACTTTGTCCCAGTTCCCCCTCTAACCCTCGCCTTTCTGCTTCTTCTTCTTCTGTCTCTTCACCCTCCCCACTTGTTGTTGCAGCTGAGAGCCTCACTTTCGAGGCATATAGGGTCACGCTTTCAGCGTCGTCCATCAGAAGGTGGCAACTGTGAAATGCAGAACGATTCTATTCCCGTCAATCAAAGGAGACACGTTTAAACAGTGGATGTGTGAGTTGCTTTATAGCAGCGGTTCTAGCGTGAGCTGTCATTCAGCAAGGCAGCGTTTGACACTGGTTGCATTTACTCTCGAAGGTTTGAGGCTAATCCAAGACCTTGTTCCATCTTTTGTTGTGGACGTCTGACCTTTGACCTCGTTGCTCTGGGCTCGTAAAGTTGCCGTTCTTGGGAAGTTTGACGCTCACAACTATGCAAAGCGAGGTCTTCTGAAAACCGACACGATCTTGCAGTGTCGAGTTGTACGATCTCATCTTTGGACCGTTGTTTTTGCCGGCTCTCGCTGTGTTTCCCACAATCTTGACAGATGCTGTGGTGTCACCTGGGAACTTCCTATGAGAAATAGGAATAGCTCACACGTTTTCACCACACTTTTTTTTTTTCCTTTTCTTTTGAAGGGAAACCATAACGGAGCTTGAGACTAGAAGCCTCACAGACTCGTCCAACCAGCGAACTGACTTAGACGAGCCACCTCCCTGCAGTTTGCTGCTTATGATCTGCTGTGTGTGTGTGGGCCCCTCCCAGAGTTCCATAGTCACGTTGGAGTTATTTTATTTGAATCACGTCAACACGCAGTCACGCAGGCTCGGTGATGGATGGTGGTGTTTACATCCCCTACCCTTCTCCCCTCCCTCTCCCTCTGTTTTTCTGTCTCGCTCGCCCAGAGGAATGTACAGCTGACACCTCCAGGCTGCAGCGGGGGTTAATGTGATCAGTAACTCTCTGCTGGTGTTTGTGTTCTCTCAGGTACACCCAGAGCCTGATGGAGATCCTGGAGTTTCTGGACAAGAGCCCCGATGACCACAGGGTCCTTGACATGTGAGTGTAGCACACCTGTCGACAAATCTGGACAGTTTAATGTTTCACTCTCAACTTTAACCTAATCTCTGCCTTTTTCCCCTCTTTTCTCCCGTCGCTCGCCGATCCCCAGGTTCGTGGAGGTCTTGGAGTCCATCAGGAACCGGCACAACGAGGTGGTCGCCACCATGGCTCAGGGGATCATCGAGTACAAAGACGCTTTCGGCCAGCAGGACGCCATTACTGACCAAAACATCCAGTACTTCCTGGACCGCTTCTACACCAGCCGCATCTCCATCCGCATGCTCATCAACCAGCACAGTGAGCGGCCACACACACACACACACACACACACACACACACACACACACACACACACACACACACACACACACACACACACACACACACACACACACACACACACACACAACTAAATGCACACTTGGAGTGTCAACCTGTTATAACCACACTTATAAATAACTACAACTAGTTACGGTAGTCACGCTCAAATTACAACTATTTACTCCTTCTTGCAGCTCTTGTCTTCAATGGCAACGCAAACCCCGCCCACCCCAACACCATTGGCTGTATCGACTCCATATGTGACGTGACAGAAGTTGTGCGAGGTAAGAGGACGAAGGGGAGAGAGACGGAGTCACCGGTGGTTTGGAACCCCGGTAATTAGGTTTATATCAACGGCCCCTAATTCCATGATGTTCTCTTTAGTCAAGTCAGTTATATTCATGTGGCATTATAACAGATGTTATCTCACTTCAGACACTTTACCTGTAGAGTAGTTCTAGACCCCACTCTATAATTTACAGAGACCTAGCATTCCCCCATGAGCGGCACTGGCAAGGAACAAAACCTTTAGCAGAACCGGGCTTGAGGTGGACGGCCAGTTACTTCGACTGGTTGGGAAGAGGGGGAGAGAGAGACAAAGATGCACAACAGCTGTAATAATAATAGAAATAGGACTGATAATAGTAGCAGTGGGTACGGCAACAGGCACAACCACGGTCCAGATGTAACCACGATCCATAGTCAAAATGGTAACACCGTGCATTTAACACCTTTTTTTTTTGTTCTCTTTGCGTCAGCTTTGCTTTTAGGACATTTTACATTTCAGAAGGGCAGAATGTATTTTCATCGCCAATTATTTCATCAACGGAACAATTTCACTCTCTAGGGCTAGACGGGCCTTCTGTGCGGAGTTTGCATGTTCTCCCCGTGGCAGAGTTGGTTCTCAGCGGGTTGTGACCCAACACACTTATCAGCCAGGATGTGTGTACTGATGATGACCTTGCATTTATCCCATCTCTTTATCTTTATGTAGGTTTTATTGTGTCCATAACACAAAACATAACATTTTTTTTCTTCTTTCTTTTTCTTCCCTAATCTAGACGCCTATGAGAGCGCTAAGTTGCTGTGTGAGCAGTATTACCTGGGAGCACCAGAGCTGGAGCTGAGGCAGATGAATGGTGAGACACTCACACATACACAAAAACACTGACTAAAACACACACTCGCAGTTTTTTTGTATCCATCGCTAATATGTGTGTGTGCGTTTAGGCGTTGACTGTTGTTTTCCTCTCCTAGCCAACAACAACAGAGAGCCCATCCACATCTCGTACGTCCCATCTCACCTGTACCACATGCTCTTTGAACTCTTCAAGGTAACAAATTAGACTGCATCTGCATGATATATGTTATACTCTATACAGTCGTATGGAAGAATAACTAGTATTGCAGTTCCATAAAGTTGGAGGACTTGGGAGGGACATATTTTTTTATTTTTCATTTATTGTATAACATTTTTGCAGCACAGGCAGCGATACAGTGACTTTTAGTCCACAGCATGGGTCAAACTCCATATCCACTGGATCCTACATTTCCCATCATGCAGCTTCATGCCCGACATATTGTAACATATGAGTTAAACGTGTGATGTTTTTTTTTCGTCCAAGACAACAAATCCGATTTTTTTTTTTTTTGCCTTTTTCTTTTTCCAAAATGTACCAAAACACTGTGAACGAGGAATATCTTAGGGAGATAATAATGTGAATGAATATGAAACAAAATATATAGAGATATACAAGATATATATATAATTCAGTCCCAAAAACAAAAAAAATCTAGCTAAATGCGTGATGTTTGGTCCCAACAGCTGATAAGCCTTAATGTTTCCTCTCTGTAGAATGCCATGAGGGCAACCATTGAGAACCACGAGGCCAGTCGGACCCTCCCACCCATCAAAGTCATGGTTGCTCTTGGTGGAGAGGACCTGTCAATCCAGGTGAGTTACTCTACTAAATACAGATGTAACTCTTAAGTCGTCATGAGCCTTTAATACACGTCAAAAACGTGAAGTGAGCAGACCAATTGCAGCTTCCGCAATGTGCTGGTGCACTGCATGGACCTAAGCCCTACTGAGAGCAGACACCATTCTTAAAACCCCAGAATGCATCAGCATGCATGAATGCAACATTTACTAAGCTTTCTGGAACGTCACAGGTTGAAAGAACAAGAAAGGTGTTACTTGAATGCCCCAAATTCTCAAACCAAGAATAGAAATAGAGTTGGCTTAACTAAAAGTAATCCTCCCTGTACTACGGCCACACTAATCGTAAGTCTGCGGTGATTATTTGATGATTGTTGAAATAGCTATGAAAAGAAAGAGTACAATGAATGTTTTTTTTCTCTCTCCCCTTTCTTAAAGCGTTCTCAACCTTTGCCCCAATGTTCTTTTCACTCTGACTGATCTCTGTTCAGCTTACATAAACCCCATAAACCCTCATTATCATCAAAGAATCATCATCCATCCAGATACCAAGCCTATTTATTGACATCATTGGCACCTGGCACATCATCCATCCTTATTTAGACAGGATTACCTCCACGCACTATTGTTTGATACCTACTGCCATAATGGCATGCTGTGGAAAAACTGGATGTGGTTGTTAAGGGTGGAGTTACAAACACACACACACACACACACACACACACACACAGGTATCAGGCTATCCAGCGCTGTTTTATGCGAACAAGATAAGAAGAGTTTTGTGTCCAAACTGAGATCTCCACCCTTTCCTAATGTTGTAAACAGAGTAGACACGGGAGCAAATCATTGAACTGCACTGGACGTGGACAGCAGCAGAACAAGTATTTTAAACACCTAAAAAAATCTATTATTTAGAATACTGTCTGACGGGGAACCAAACTGAAGGTGAGACTGACAACAAGATAAAGCGATGAAAATATTCTGTGGTGGCTAAAATGCATTTTGCTGCTGTCCCCGTCGGTACAGTGCTTAGCTCCTATGCTGGTACATGCCAACCGCCGTCCGCTCTAGATAATACACTGAATACGGACGAGTACCTTCTACAATCAAACTTCAAAATACCCAAACTATCCCTTTAACCTCTCCGTCCTTCCCTAGATGAGTGACAGAGGAGGCGGCGTCCCCTTCAGGAAGACGGAGCGTCTGTTCAGCTACATGTACTCCACGGCTCCCAGACCCTCCATAGGAGACAAGCACAGCGCTCCACTGGTGAGCCACACTCACACACACACACACACACACACACACACACACACACACACACACACACACACACACACACACACACACACACACACTCAACCTCAATATTAATACATGATAAAAGCTAACGTGTGCATATGTGTGTTTGTGTGCAGGCGGGGTTTGGCTATGGTCTGCCCATCTCTCGCCTCTACACTCGCTACTTCCAGGGAGACTTGCAGCTCTACTCCATGGAGGGTCACGGCACTGACGCGGTCATATACCTGAAGGTAAGATACTGTTCCCACACACATTCATTGGTTTCAGGACAAAAAAAATTAAAAACTAAGTTTGAGTCAAATAGTTAACCCTGGTAGCTTCATTTGCTTGTTATCGCTGTCGCGTCCATGCATTGACCGTCTAGTCTCTGTGTCCGTCTCTAGGCGTTGTCTACGGACTCGGTGGAGAGGTTGCCAATTTTTAACAAGACTGCTTTGCGTCACTACAAGTTGAGTTTGGAGGCGGACGATTGGTGCGTTCCCTCCAAGGAGCCTCTGGATCTTGCCGTGTACCGCACTTCCAAGTGATTCGGTCATGACCTGTGACACGACTTCTGCCACAAACCCTCACAAGCTGACCATGGAAAAAATGTCCGTCAAGAGACGGGCGTTGTGGGACCAGAACTATTACCCAGGCAGTGGACGCGAGCTGAGGCGACCAAACGTTTCCGAGGAGATCCAAAAACAAGACACAGCACCTGCTCCCTGATTGTCTGGGAACTCCCTGGATTCCTGGAGTGTGTTCTTCCTGGACCTCCCCTTTTCTTTACATGTGTGGTTTAGATAGAAGAGAAGAACAAGGTTAACATTTAACGAATAGTCAAACACGCAGTGGTGGAAATTCAGAAAGTTGGAGCGAGATTGAGCTGTGAAATTAGCTAATAGTAGGGCTGAACAAATTGAAGACAATATCATGGATATTGTGGACATCTGACCAACATTGGGATTGGAATTTGTGAAAACATTTAACCCAAATATTAGCGACCTGTTTTTATGATTCCTTATTTTATGGGCTTCTTAACCAATCAGGTCTTTAGGTTTGAATGTGTGTGTGTGTGTGTGTGTGTGTGTGTGTGTGTGTGTGTGTGTTCATCTTTTTGCTTCAAGCAACGGAACATTTCGTCTTCCTTTTGTGTGCCTGATATTCCAGCCGTTCTCACATCCAACTAGTCAAATATCAAGGCCTTGGTCTGTGACCCTCGGTGTCACTCTGTTCTTAGTCGTTACGTAACAAAAGTTAAGTACCGTAAACGTCGGGTTACGCGCCGCTACTACCTTCGGTCGATGTCCCCGCTGTAGCCAGCTGGGGCTCCTGCTAGCGCTCTGTCACTTCCCCGCTAACTTCCGCTAGCTCCCCGAAAACCACCGAAGGTAGCGGGACCAGGCTCGACACCCGACTTGGGCAGAGGGGACGCGGGCAGTAGCAGCAGCAGGCAGCAGCAGCAGCGGCCGGTGGCAGCAGCGGGGAGCTAGCAGCAGCGATAGCTAGCGCTGCTACTAGCTTGCTACAGCGTTGACACTGAATGGCTGTAGGAGCGGCTTTTAACCCGACGTTTACGGTAGTCAAAATACTTATTTTAACCCAAATCACAAGCCAGACCAAGTACTTGTGTAGCGCAAGTAAACCTAAAAAAACTAAGTAAAGCTACATTGGAAGTTTATTTTGAAAAGAGAACGTATGCATGTAACAAACAGGAACTGACGAGCCTTTCATGACAGTTCAAAATGGACGCTTGAGGGGTACTATAGTTTAAAGAGTAAAGGGCGGTATTCGACAAGTTGGCAGAGAATGTGTTGGCTGTTAGAGTGAATCAGTCTGGGGAATACAAAGCAAACTTGTATTGTTTTACTTTAGCGTGTCATGTACAAATTGACTAAGTAAGTCTTTGCTTGAATCGCTGCACAGTTACTGACAAACAAGGATTAAGGATCATCTGGTTAGAGTTCAGCAAGAACTGTCACAATGTCAAAGAGTTATGTAAACCTGTCTTCTGTAGACAGTAATGGTTATCCATTAATCGGCTTTGATAAAAGTGTGGAATGCCCCTTAATCAGTTTGTTGTTGAAGACCTGCAAACGGGTCCAAACTGCAATGAGCTCTCTATGAAAATATAATATATTGATAATCACTTATATCACTGATATAGTGATTCACTGTGTGCGTTTGCAGATATGTGTGACCCAGACAAGTGAAGAGTGTCTATTATTTTGTATACTTGAAGTGAACTATTCACTGTGTGTGTGTGTGTGTGTGTGTGTGTGTGTGTGTGTGTGTGTGTGTGTGTGTGTGTGTGTGTGTGTGTGTGTGTGTGTGTGTGTGTGTGTGTGTGTGTGGTCCATTTAGGCACTGAGTTTTATTTGCCCACTATCAGACTGTTTCTGAACTCGTTAAACTGGAACTCAGTGGAGTGGGCGGTTTCAAAGGTCTGGACCCAGTCAAGTTATATAACAAGATGTACAGTGTGTATTTCTTTGTGTAGATTACATTTATTTTGTATAGCCTCAAATCACAAATTTGCCTCAGAGGGCTTTACAATCTGAACACGTATGACATCCAACTCCCCCCAGAAACCCTTTCACAGGGAGAAAAAGGGAAGAAACCTTAGGGAGAGCCACGAGGACACATTGATCATATCTAGAGGTGCTAACTAAAGGTCAGGGTTCTTACGGTCATGGAAAACCTGGAAAAGTCATGGCATTTTAAAATGGTTATTTCCAGGCTTAGAAAAAATAAAATCCCAAAAGTTTAGTAAAAGTCATGTAAATGTGTTATATTCATGTGTTCATGTCGTTCATTTACGCTGAGTTTGAAATAATTAATATGCTTTTAAAAGAAAGACGCTCAGAATATAAGCAGGCCTACATACAGGCATCTATATAAATGTTTATTTTTTTAATCAAACTATTGTCTCATTCATTTGTGTCATTTAAGGTTTACTGTATGCTTTGTATTCTCATTGTTAGTTTAAATACTACATTTTCTCACTTTTTCATCTTTACACCCAGATTTCACAAAATGTTTGGTCATGGAAATTTGGTTTAAAGTCACGGAAACCCATTGGTCAAACTGTATGAACCCTGACAGGTAGAACTTCTTTAAGCAACCTCGTCAGATGGGGTCTAAGAGACAGGTAGAAGGTTTAGAAGTAGAAACCGTTGAAGACAATTGGTCAAGTTTGATGGGAGAAAAGACATCTACATTTTTGGGGGTTTATTTTATTTGAGGATAGATAATTTTATTTGGTTATTCTATTTGAAGATAGATCATTGTATTTGGTTATTCCATTTGAGGATAGATCGGTACTGGTTGAGGGCAGGAGATCATTAATCTTGCCTCTAATAGTTATAATTTAAGAAGTTCATGAAGTCATTACTACTGAGGTCTATAGGAATACACGGCTCAACAGAGCTATGATTGTCAACCTGCTAAACCGAAACCTGGGGTTCTTATCTTTCTCTATTATTGATGAGTATATCAATAATAGAGAAAAACAAGAACAACCCTTACTATAGGCTGCTCTGGCATTACGGACAGCCTTCTTATATGTTTGAAGACTATCTCTCCAAACTAACCGAGATTCTTTTAAATTGGTGGAACGCCATAAGCTTTCGCGATGTTTGCTTTAATTTGCGGGTTTGCGGGTTATACCGTGGGGCGAACTTCCTTTGTTTTATTATCTTCTTTCTTAGAGGGGCTATTGAGTCTAGTGTCATTCTCCGTGAGCTTGTAGCACAATCGACAAGATAATCAATCTGGGACAGACGAAAGTTAGCACAGGAGTCCTCTGTTATATTGAAACATGGTATTGAATTAAATGCAGATAGAATCGCTTCTTCTTCTCCATCCAGAGGATGAATGCCGTCACTACTAATCGGACCAGGTTTTCCCTAGAAAGTCTGCCAATTATCTTTGAAGCCTACATTGTTTGATGACCTGACATAGCTTCTAACAACAACACAAGGGTCAATTCAGGGACTTTGGCACGGGTGTGTGGGGACTTCAGTTAACACGTAGTGTGTCTGAACATTAGTTACATATTGCAACCACAGATGCTATGAGTATAGGCGTAGCCCCCTATGAGTGGTTGCTGTTTGGTTCAACCCAAGCAAATATAATGAAAGGCCACCAAGCATGATTGGCTGGAAAGAGTTCAGACCGAGGAGATAAACTCAGAGGTATGATCTTTATTTTGCCATGAGGGAATTTTATAAACAAGACAGCATTTAAACAAGACAGCACAGGATACGACCTACTTGTTGTTGTAAGCGCCACAAAATTGTCAAATTATCGTACATATGGCATTTTGGCTTTATTGAGCGTACTTCGTACAGAGGGCAACATTATTGTTTTTTTTTAACATGAATGCCTTAACCTATTCCTATTCCGATGGCCCGCCCACAGATAAATTCAATTCAATTCAATTCAGTTTATTTTATATAGCCCAACATCACAAATACAAGTTTGCCTCGGAAGGCTTTACAATCTGTACACATAACATCCCTGTCCCGGGACCTCACATCGGATCAGGAAAAACTCCCCTAAAAAGATAGTAAAAACCCTTTCACAGGGAAAAAAGGGAAGAAACCTGAGGGAGAGCAACAGAGGAGGATCCCTCTCCCCGGATGGACAGAAGCAATAGATGTCATGTGGCCAGAATGAATAGCGTAGTTACAGCACATTCAATGAATATGACAGAAATTATTCATATAATGAGTATTAGGCATGGTCCATGATCCTGATAATCCATGAAGCAGAAGGCGGTAGAGAGGAGGGGGGCATCAGAAGGGCCGTGGCAGCAGGTAGGACCGGTTCCAGGCCGGTTCCATCAGCAGGGCCATGGTAGCAGGTAGGACCGGTTCCAGGCAGCCATGAACCCATGGCAGGGGGGGGGGGGGGGCAGGACCGGGGGCAGGACCCGCGGGACCCGGGGCAGGACCTGGGTCCAGGCAGCCATGAATCCATGGAAAAAGAAAGTAGAGTTAGTAATGTGCATTGAAGAGACAATAGTTTATCCAGATGGAGAGAAAGAAGAGGAGAGGAGGAGTGAAAGAGGAAGAGAAGAGGAGCGAAAGAGGAAGAGAAGAGGAGCTCAGTGTATCCTAAGATGTCCCCCAGCAGTCTAGGCCTATAGCAGCATATCTAGGGGCTGGACCAGGGCAAACCTGAGCCAGCCCTAACTATAAGCCTGAAACAGCCCTAAGTATAAGCGCTATCAAAGAGGAAAGTCTTAAGTCTACTCTTAAATGAGGTGACTGTGTCTGCCCACCGGACTGAAAGTGGAAGCTGATGCCCGATAACTGAAAGCAGACTGTACCAACTGTACACTGTACAGTCTACAACTTTACACAATTGCTATTTATAGTTAGGTACTAGTGAGACATGTCTCTGGAAAGCTACGAATCTTGTGATTCTAATGCTCCACCATTTCAAGGATAAGATCACTGCAGCAGCTACAGTCAACGTATCTGTCAGACAACAACAAACAAACAAACAATATCAAAATCTAGGCTTCATGTGTGCGTGTTGTGGTACCTGCTCTTTGTCTTGCAACACACTGAGCAAGAGCACTCAGAGGGTTGAGATGATAAATACGATAGAGGGTCACTCAGCTCATGAAGACGTCGGTCCTCTTTCAAAAACTGGTCAATTCTGACCTCAGGGAATAAAACCGCTGCAGCTGGCGCACCTCAGGGTGAGAGAGCAATTCCCGTGTTCATCAGGCATCTTTTCCGGGCACATTATTATTATAAGGGTTTTTACTATCTTTATTGGGGGAGTTTTTCCTGATCCGATGTGAGGTCCCGGGACAGGGATGTTATGTGTACAGATTGTAAAGCCCTCCGAGGCAAACTTGTATTTGTGATGTTGGGCTATATAAAATAAACTGAATTGAAAAAAAATAATCAATATTCCTGACCTCGTAGCTGTTATGAGGCATTTTATTGTGTTTTGTTTGGACGGCAAACATACGATTGTTGAGCTAGCAGGCTAGCTGCCATTTGCTTGACTTTCACTTCATTATATTTCTAGAACTTGCCAATAAAACATGGGCCGTGGGCCGCAGTTGGCCCGCGGGCCGTAGTTTGGACACCCCTGCACTAGACGGACCGATGAATCCATTGGTCCCAAACACGTAGTGAAGCTTGTTGGGGAAGGGGACTGAATGATTCTCCAAATGTTGGGCAGGGAAAGCATGGCTATTCTAAAAATTCAGTTTTTTTATATTTCTTTTTTATATTTCTCTTGGGTTTGCATCAATCAACACATAGCAGTCATTTCACATTACGAGACCATTTTTTAAAACTTGATGTCACTGTATAAAATTACCTAAATAAAAATAAATAAAGACTGTGGTCTTGGGGACTAAAGTAGTTTATATCAAATCACGGCAGGACTTTTTTGGTCAACATTTTTGGTCAACACGTTTAAAATTTAGCACCAATCTGTGCAACAAATGGTATCTACCCAAAAATTGCTGTGACGACTTATGTGACATAAAAGAACATGGGGTGCCCCTCATCTATTTCTATCATAATGTTCTAAGACCGTTTACACTTTCACCATTTCTTTAAATGATTGATGAATCCATTTGATTCATCTCTGGAACAACATGATAGACCACCATGATACCACTTCTCAGTGGCACATGCTGTTGAGCTGCTCTTTTCTCTTAGAGTTAACGCCTCAAACGTTAAACACAACATTGCTTTATCACCTTGATATATCAAAACCTTTCCTAAGTTTGAACTTGTTGATTATCAACATGATTTTGAAGTGATAACTACACAGAAAAACGCAGAAGAAAGGGCTTTTCCCTCGAAGGGTAATTGAAAATGCAGTTTCGTTGTATGGGAATGCCATTTTTGGGAGACTGGGCTGAAAATAATGATAGTTAACAGTGTTATGATTTACACATAGCAGTGGGACTCCCCAAACAAAGAGGAAGTAAAGCCAATAAAAGACAAGGTATAACTGCACTCCCATTTGACTTCTTTCAGTCTGTTAGCAGAAAGTTAGACAGCTGAAAGACAAACCAAGCAGAGACCTGTGTGGATGTGATTCAGTTGCTCACCTTGTGGACAACTGTTTAAATTACATTTAAACGTTACATTTTAAGATGACTTGAATGTGAATTACCCATATGTCCTGTTCATGTTACTTCAATGAGATATATATATATATATACAGTGGTGTATAGTAACGAAGTAGAAATACTTCGTTACTGTACTTAAGTAGTTTTTGGGGATATCTGTACTCTACTTTACTATTTATATTTCGGTTTACTTTTACTTTTACTTCACTACATTTTGCAAAGAAAACTGATACTTTTACTCCGATACATTTCCCCTGAAACCTTCGTTACTCGCTACAAAATCAAATCTATCTTTAGAAAAAAAAACACATCCGGGACTGTGGTGGAACACAGACTCCACCAAGCAGGTTTTGCGAATCACAATATTCTGCATTTCCCTCTGCATCCTCTAGTCCAGCGCTGCCAAACCTTTATGCGTCACGGACCGGTTACGTGAAGACAATATTGTCACGGACCGGGTCCGACCTCGGAGAGACGGGAGACAACGACACCGTGTGTTCGTTATGTCCAGTCTACTGACTCTACTGCTAACTAAACCTTTAGTCCAGTCTACTGACTCTACTGCTAACTAAACCTTTAGTCCAGTCTACTGACTCTACTGCTAACTAAACCTTTAGTCCAGTCTACTGACTCTACTGCTAACTAAACCTTTAGTCCAGTCTACTGACTCTACTGCTAACTAAACCTTTAGTCCAGTCTACTGACTCTACTGCTAACTAAACCTTTAGTCCAGTCTACTGACTCTACTCCTAACTAAACCTTTAGTCCAGTCTACTGCTTAACTTATAACCCGCTTCACAAAGACAGGATGTGGAAATGGAAGCAGGTTTTCGTGCTTTTTTGGCGATCTCAGGATACTTTGCCTTGGTTTTAATCCAGAACACCGGCAAAGTTAAACAGATTTAAGTTTCATTTTTAGAGTAACGTGACATATTGACATGTGTCAAGAGGTTCCGTCTGAGGTTACCACAGACGGATGTATCTGGTAATTTTGCACAATAAAACATTTTTCCGGACTTGATTTTTTTAATTTAACTTACATTTTTCATTCATTCTTTCTGTTCCGGGCGGAATGAGCATACTTATAACCACACTGTTACAACTCCTTCATAGTGTCATATTGCTTTTTGGAGAATTATGATGATAAGTTCATAGTAGATGCAAAAGTATACTTAGGTACAATATATTATGTTGAACATAATATATATGGATGATCACAACTCCTGGTCCTTGGTCACGGTGGCCACAGTACTTAAAAGAATAAACTTCATAATTCTCAAAACTCTGACCCAATGCTTTTTTATTAAAAGCATGTACTTGTACTTTTACTTTCAATACTTAAGTACATTTTATATCAGAAAAATACTTTTGATACTTAAGTACAGAAAATATCAGATACTTTAAGACTTTTACTCAAGTAGTATTTTAATAGGTGACTTTTACTTTTACTGGAGTAATTTTCCAGTAAGGTATCTTTACTTTTACTCAAGTACGGCTTTTGGGTACTTTATACAACACTGTATATATATATATATATATATATATATATATATATATATATATATATATATATATATATATATATGTGTGTGTGTGTGTGTGTGTTGCATGACATTTGCAATTACGTATACAATGTAATGCAACATTATTATATACGTTAACAAGTGTTCATTCATAGCCAATACAATTTAATATTTAATATTGGGTTATGTTTAAACCCAGTTACTCTGATTTACCCACCTGGAGGATGTTTTAGTTTTAGTGGGGAGTTGAAGCGTCCATGTTGGCCTCAATGATTTTCAGAGGATACAAAATATTGGCATTCAAATGTCATAATGAATCTTCTGAAAGGAAGGCATGAAAAAGGGATTGGTCTGTGATGAAAGACCAAACAGCGACCCCGTGTGGTGAGCTTTAGAAATGATCTTTGTATATTTTTACTTATCCTGTTTAACTAAACTAATGAATTTCCTTTACTTTATAAAACTTGCATAACTTCACGATTAAATCCTCTCAAGGTGATTACAAATCTAAACAATGTGACTTTGTGACCAGGAACAACCCTTTCCTTGTTCCAGGTTTTTACAATTGCTGGAGCACAATTTTGTAAACAGGGCTCACTTGTCAAAGCCACAGCGCACAATTCACACGAACACACACACACACACACACACACACACACACACACACACACACACACACACACACACACACACACACACACACACACGTACGTAGCGGAACCCCTCAGATCTTTTGCAAAATGAAACTCTTCATTCAGAATTACACAATCATTTGTAAAAAAAAAAAAAAGAAGTTGTGTCCCTGTATCATGTAAACCTTTACACACTACTGTGCTCAAGCAAACACACACAAGACCAGAGCGTACTGAACACCGCTGAAATTAATTTGTTTCTCTCCATATTGCAAAATCCATCAATACATCAATGCATTTCCACAAAGGTCAATTTTGCACGGAAAATCAGAACAGAGAGTTTCTGTAGTTTTCACAGTAATATTACCGTATACTGGCCAAAATTCATTCCCGGGTGAATCTTACTGTAAATAAATGTTGCTGTGAATCACAATACAGTCATTTTGAGAGGGAATACACCATAATCCATTTCAGCATTATTTTCAACACAGATGTTAGATTTAGCTATCAGGCAGACAGACGGGAAACGACATTGTTATACATATATATTTGTTGTGTTACACAAAAGATGACAGTAGACTATAACATCGTGTGCCGATGGACACTTGCTTCTCTCAACATTTTGGAGCAAGAGCACAACATTTCTGACCAGAGTCCACTTCAACTTCAGCAACAGCAAGGTAACGAAGCTCATTATTATTCCTTCATATTTCCTTTTTGCCAGCAATTTGCAAATGTACATTAATTACAGACAGCACAGTATTCTCAAGTAAAGTTACCGTGTAACGCTACGTGACTTTAAGTAGGGAGACACTTTCCTGCACTAGTAAGCCTAACGTTAGAGTTGCTAATATTACAAAAATGTAGTATTTGCTCATTGAAATTGTGATATAAATCATTTGGCTTCATATAGTTGATATATGTCATGAGTTTAGTGTAACCTGTCAATTGGGGGCCTGTCAATCTAGGGGCTGGCTCAGGTTTGCCCTGGTCCAGCCCCTAGATATGCTGCTATAGGCCTAGACTGCTGGGGGACATCTTAGGATACACTGAGCTCCTCTTCTCTTTCGCTCCTCTTCTCTTCCTCTTTCACTCCTCCTCTCCTCTTCTTTCTCTAACTATTGTCTCTTCAATGCACATTACTAACTCTACTTTCTTTTTCCATGGATTCATGGCTGCCTGGAACCGGACCTGCCCCGGGTCCTGCCCCCGGTCCTGCCCCCTGCCATGGATCGTGGCTGCCTGGAACCGGTCCTGCCTGCTGCCATGGCCCTGCTGATGCCCCCCCCCCCCCCCCCTCCTCTCTACCGCCTTCTGCTTCATGGATCGTGGATTATCTGGATCATGGACCATGCCTACTACTCATTATATGAATAATTTCTGTCATATTCATTGAATGTGCTGTAACTACGTTATTCATTCTGGTCACATGACATCTATTGCTTCTGTCCATCCGGGGAGAGGGATCCTCCTCTGTTGCTCAGGTTTCTTCCCTTTTTTCCCTGTGAAAGGGTTTTTACTATCTCTTTAGGGGAGTTTTTCCTGATCCGATGTGAGGTCCCGGGACAGGGATGTTATGTGTACAGATTGTAAAGCCCTCCGAGGCAAACTTGTATTTGTGATGTTGGGCTATATAAAATAAACTGAATTGAATTGAATTAAATGGAATTGTTTATGTGTGACACCATTGCTGTGTGTGTGTGTGTGTGTGTGTGTGTGTGTGTGTGTGTGTGTGTGTGTGTGTGTGTGTGTGTGTGTGTTGCTGCTCGTTAGCTAAGGCTAGCTCTGTTTGGAGAGGTTTTGACTCTTTTCTCTCTTGCTAGCTACCGTGCGGCACCACGTGGCACGAGTAACGTTACCGAGCTCCACTGAAGCTGAACCAGAACGTTGTGAGTGAACCAGAACTCCACAACTGGTCAGACATGGCGTGTGTTTTCTTTCTAGATTTGCAGACTGCAACAACTGGTATAACATACATTGTTGCTATCTTAACTCCTGTCGTGTTCGGGTCTAATTTACAACTTTAATCAATTATAAATATTGTGTTTTACATCGGATTGCCTCAAGGCCTTATGATATCCTCCACACTAGGCATCTGAACATATAAAATTGCTGATCACATTCTGTAAATTTGCTGTAAACTGTACACGGTTACTGTGATGACAAGTACAGTATTTTGATAACTACTGTAATAACAATGACGGTGCTGTGATTATTACTGTAAAAATGACTACAGTATTCAATGGGTACTGTGATTAATTTTACAGTAATCATACTGTAAAATATACTACAGCTACTACTTGCTAATTCCTGCCAGCAAGTTACTGAAAATTCTACAGTTATCTTGCACATTTTAAACAGAATATAAACAAAAAGAAAGAGTTACAATTTGTGAAGCTGCTTATAGCGCTCACATCCTGATCGATGAGGATGCAATCAGGTGCACGGTAATCTGCCAATTGGTCCATGGGAGTGGCACTTTGAATAGCCACGCTGAATTTGAGAGAAAATGTGTTGAGAGTTTTGGACGCTGAGGTTTTGCTCACACAGTGCCAGTTTATGTAATGTGCTTCATGAGCCATTTAAGTGTGTTAGCAATTAAAATAAAAGTACAGGTTAGTTTATTTGCTTGTTTTGTTTAGTTAAATATCAGAAAAACAGAATCCTGCATGGAATGCATTATTTTAGCTGTGTAAACCACGTACCCATGATTGTTTGTTTTTGATTTATTGGACAAATGGCCACTACACTTACTTTAAAATGACAGAGTCGGTCTCATTTGTTGAATGCCTGTTGACTCAACTCCTCTCTCCTCGTGTCTCTTCCTCGCCTCCTAGGCTCGCATTTCCTGTGGGCGGGACTAAGATGCGGGGAGGAGGCAAGGAAAGGAATCCGGGATGTACTTTGCCTCTTTTCCATTTCCACCTCACAACATCATCTCACCACATAAAACGACATTGCCATGCGTCACTCTTATTGTTGGTGTCACGCATTTCCATATCACAATGTTTAAGTTCATTCTAGAAATGTTTTTCCCCCCACATTTACTTACATAAGTCACTAATTACATTGTAATTCGTTCCCATCATGCTGCTCAGAGTAAGCTCCCAAACACATAACGGAGCTAACAGCTAACGCTAATGGAGGTTGCACTGATTTACATTATGATGAGTTCAAGCTCTACTCAGTAAAAATGAGTAGGGCAAAGGCAAATTATATAGCACGATTTGTTCAAATGTATTCTTGTAAAATTCAGTGTTTTTTCTAAACTTAAATCCAGTATTCTAGATCCCTTCCTAACACGATCACCAAGCAGCTTATGATACATATTCAAAACTATTAATGCAAAGATTATTTTATACACAAAGCTAATATCTAAATGCATATACAATCATTTATATCCTAATCATTTGGAAATAACCACTCTAGATGACAATAACAAGGTAAAATAATGTAATTTAGTCTTTTGCACTGACTTTGATAAGCCGAAATAAGTTTTTCAGGACGTGTCATGGACGGTGATGCTAAAAATGTATCTTGCTTGAGTCTTGCTGTCGAATATAGCTCTTAGAAATAAAATCGGAATCGGCAGTGGCCAAGAAAATTGCATCGGTGCATTCAATTGCAAGAGCCGGGTTCCCATCAGAGGGCAGTCATTGTGCATATTTATAACACAATATGTAGAATTCAAACTCGCAATAAAATGTCAAGATCAGGACCTGAATCCGCCAACAAAGCAAGAGTGATGTGCTGTGTGTCCACTAGAGGGGGGTGCAGGACAGGAACAATTACTTTACTGTAAAAAGATGATGTGAGAAGTACAAATATATTTCGTTTTGTTGATCCAGTGATGCATTGAGTTAGTCCTGGTGATCACAATGGGTTACACTTCGCTACTTCTCTAAATAAAAAAAGAAATACAAACATATATATATGCTTTTTGTGTAAATCCTTACATATGAACGACAACCACGAGCTTTCAAAACATGGTCACAATTCCACAAATAGTCATATTCAGTTTGCAACATGTTCTCAAATTTCAGTGCAAAAGCTTTTACACGTTGTCATATTTAGCATACAAAACATGTGCAACTCTTCAGCTTTCGTTTGGCAAACAGGTCGAAGTGCAACACTACTGCATGTTTTAAACATAGGACTCAAAGCATTCGTGTTTGCTTCTAGGTGAGTTTTAATTTCTCCATGCAATTTAACCACAAGGCACATTGTGTTTTGGCAAACATTACTGTTATGTCTTTTTTTCCCCCGGTAGTATTTTCATTGGTGTAATCTGTGACTTTTAGAACATAAGGGAAGTCAGCCTCTTGTGGACAAAATTAGTATTACAACGACAATCGCCTCAGGATGGAAAAAGGGAGCTTTAATTCACTTCATTTAAGTAATTTAGATCAGACTTGGATCACCAGAATTATTTGTTTCTCACTTTCCTATATATTTATTCATTTGTTTTTACATAATGAGTGACAGTTGCGCTAGCAGTTAGCAGTTAGCTGATTCTCTGGTGCTCTAACGTTTTCTAGCCTAAACATTTTTGCTGCCCAGCAATCGTTGACGTTGTGCATTTTTCCCCTCATTAATAGTAACAAGAAAAAATATTCAAACAATAAGTAGCAAGACGATCAACTGTAACATCCTCCTCGTCTGTATTATGTGCAACAATGTACAACATGCATAACTACCGTTAGCTCTTCAAAGGACGGGGCTCGAAGGAAATGGAAACACCTGAGAGACAAATACATTAACACAAGGAAATCGGACAGGGAGAAAAAGAGTTGAATTAAAAGGAAATGAAAAATTCATGAATGCTCTTGGTCTCCTGGAACATTTTGTTACAAGAGGCTGACTCCATCAAACATGCCCCAGGCCCCAAATCTGCCAGACTGAATTAACTGAGGTAGCTAGATTCTGGAAAACTTTGATTAAGTTGGTTTCTATGTAACAGGTGACAGACGCAACCACATTTTGTATGACACTTTTTTGTTATTATAATTATCATTATCATATTTTTATATTGTTGAAAAAAAGAGTTCACCTGTCTAAGAGATTTCTTACAACACTTTCCAGTTGTCGTCTTATTGCAGTCTTTGCCTGAGATGTGTGTTGGCAATCGGCTCAAAGCCGCCATGAGGCATTTCATACAATCTTGCCAAAAAACTAAATTAAACTCTCAAAGCTGTCTGCCTGGGTAGAGGCACAGCAGTGCGTGTACTGGTACTTCCGTTAGCACTTCTTAGCCAAACACAGCTGAAGAAAACAATAATAGTACAACTAATGGGCTGTAAAGCATCGCAAACCACACTTCATTCAAACTCAAAAACAAGCCCACGTCCCTGCAAAGATTGCCTTTGAAGCAGAAAAAAATATTTGGAATTTCAAGTTGACTTGACTATTTATGAAGCCAAAGTGTGGCACTGAATGTAGAACCCTTACAATAAATGTCTGGGCGACAAGCTAACACCGGGAGCTGGGATTTTCAGGATCAATCAGTTAATTTGTGTTGTTTTTGTTTTTATACAGATGATAAGGAGTTATATACGGATGGATTAAAAAACATTCTTGAACATATTTAAAGAAAATAAGAAAAATTGATTTCTTTCCAATTCCATTTTGTCCAAAAATAAATGCTCTTTAAAAGCACTTTATTAAATGTGACTTTTTCATAACACAAAAAAAGAAGAAACATATGTGCCGTTCTTAATATGTCCTGAGATAGTTGTTTTGTTCCACAGTTCAGGTCAGTGTCATATTTATATAATAATTAATCTGCAGTGTAGAAATGGTTGTATGTGTGGTTAGCTGTTAAATGTGGTCATATAACATCACGTCTGCTCTGGATAAAGTATAATGGATGATGATTGTAATTGTGCAGCATACACTGCTCCTACCTACATACATTCTAGAAAGAGATCATCCTTTTATTTGAATCAATCATTTAAAATGGCCAAGCCGTCTAGCAGGTTAGCGAGGCACAGCAGTGTGTGTACTGGTAGTTTTGTGTATGCACTGGTAGTTTTGTGTATGTACTGGTAGTTTTGTGTATGTACTGGTAGTTTCGTGTATGTGTACTGGTAGTTTTGTTAGCGGTTATCCATTCAGAACAAAAAAGTGAGCACCCATAAGCCTCGGCATCTACTGAAGAAGCGATATTGAGCATGTATACACAGCAAGAAACAATGTTGAGAAAGATCCCTTATAATTAACAAAGAGGGATCCGCTGGAGGCCCCTGCCTTGATCACCATGTGCTTGCAATCCATAGCTCCAGGTGGGGGAATTCCTCATCGGCTTGCAATCAGACACAATTCCTTTCCAGCCTTCCCTGCTGGGTGGTGGCCTGTATTCTTCTCCCAGGTTATCCCATATGGCTTCACACGTATAAAAAAACAAAACATTCTGCAACTGTGGAGTGACGCACACAAATCTTTGATTGCAAAATACCTGTCGCTAATATGCATATACGTTGAGTGAGTATTAATATTTCAGAAGCATTAAACATGGGAGGATTTGGCATGCAAGGCTGAGTTTAAGGCCGAGTATTAATTATTAATCTCCGCCAGGAGGATCGTGCGATCCGCCGGCAAACTCTTCGACCTTAGTTTGAAGGAGTGTGTTTGACGGCGCTGCAGCCCATTAGCTGTGACTCAAACAGCATGGTGCGTTTCATTTGGTTTGGGCTGCAAAACTCGCAGTTTACTACTGTTGGGTGTTTTAACTTACTGTAAGCTAAAACATGCTTTGTATTTAATACGTTTTTTTAAATCTTTATCAGCAAAGTAATACGTTATAAAATAAATGTGGTGCAGTAAAAAGTACAATATCCACTTGTAGTGAGTTGAAGTAGTGTGAAATGAAAACACTGTGAATTGATCAAAGCTAAAGAAACAAGTGACACAAAAAACAGAGGACACAAATGGAAAGTTTTGGCATAAGCTTTTAATGTTTTTATTAAGTTTTCTATGTTTTCTCTTTAAACTGAATTTGTTTGCTTTTTCCCCAGTAGTTTTTTTATTTATTTATTTTTTAGTATTCATCTGGTTTTTATTTATCCTATCAGTAAAGGAGAAGAGTTGCTCAGGTAAATCAGCATTCACAGTCAAACCTTCATACATTTTAACAACAGAACTGTTTTTATAAGTCTCTTTTTCACAAATGCTGTTGAATTGTTACAGTTTCACCTTTTTTGTTCTTTACATGTTTCAAAAATAGAAAAGGTAAATAATAAACATTCCATTGAAATATATTTTATACAGTTCTTTATTCTTTTTATTTTATTTTTCTCTCTCCAGTGTAGTGACAATAAAATAATATCCAGCATCAGTATTTATAGCACAAACCCCATTCATTAATGGAGGGAAGCCTCTTGTCTCTGAGATCCTTCTTCTTTTCTCTGCCTCTTTCCAGTCGACACACAACAAACATTGATCCCCGTTGACCATCAACCAATCAATTGATCAACGGACTAATCAATCAATTGGCCAAGAGTGAAATGGTGTCTATCTAACGACTGTCCAAACAGCTGCTTTCAGCATGTGTTTTCCTGTTTAAAAATGGCAAAGAGAAGGCACAGCAAAATGAGCACAAGATAGGAACGAAAACCCTGAAATGAGTGGATAACGGATTAATTTGACTTGAACGGCAACTGAAGTGAGGTATGTTTTCCATGACCTCAACAACATCCATGAAGTTGTAAAAAAATAAATAAAGAGAAAGATGACCCAAAAATATACATAGGATATATTCTGAAATGGTGAAGAAGTGATAAAAAGAAGAAGCACCAAAGTCTCGACGTCGGTGCTGTGAATCCTCTGGAAAACCATGATTGGACTCATGAAACTGAGCCTGTTTGCCTCCAGAAAGTGATCAAATCACAGTCTGCTGCCCTGTGAAAAGTGGCTACATGAAGAATGCCCCTGCCTGCATGAAAAGAAGCATGAGAATAAAAAAAAAAAGCTTCTCTGCTGTCACAGCATCTTCTATCCAGACAGAGAAAGGAAGAGGGAACAAACTTTTTTCCCCCGACGGAGGAGAGGCTTCCCTTCACATGGCCATTCGTAGTTAGGTTAAGTCATCGTTTTAAAGTTTCCCACACATGCATTTTGAATTCATCTCCAACAAAACAAAAAAATAGGATATAAAAATACAAGAACAAGGGATGCAAAAAGAAGCTTCTTCCTCAAAATAACTGGAGGAGGAGGGGAGGAGGAAGAGGAGGGAAGGACACAGAAAGAGAGAGAGAAGGGTGAGGAGCATGGGATGGAGAGAAGGAGAGGTTGCTGCAAGAAACGCAGACTGGAGTTGCAGAGCCCAACTTGCTAGCTTCAAACTGAAACAGATCACTATGGAATTGAGCATTAAAGTGCATTCTTCAACTTGGAAAGAGTGATAATATTCTGAACTCCAAGAAAGTATTTAGTCTCAAATGTATGAGTTTAGTTTATCCACACAGCGTAGGGTAGCAGAGCTGGGCCAAAATCAGCTAGCCGAGACCATTTTAGTTTGCAGAAACTATTTCTGCCTCATTTGTATGCACAACCCACCAATCAGATTGCTCCAGGCTTATTGAAACACGTGTAGGTTGGCCTCTAAAACTCCAATCAGCATTGAATGAAGGTGGGGTGGGGGTAGGGTGACAGTGGGCAGAGACGCTTCTAAGCATCTTGTCCTGATATGTTTGGTCGTCGTTTGGGTTTCAAGTAAAGTTGCACTATTGGTTAGCTCAGATGTCAGTCTTCTCACAGGGGTGTGGCTTAGCTCAGTTTGCACAGCATGCTTCTTTTCTTGCACACGAGTCATTTATAGAGACAAAGATACACATTCTTGGACACACTCGTACGCACACGGAACCAAAACCTTAAAAAAAGACCCTATACCATTATTGCTCTGTCCCCACTGCACTGCAGTGGAATAATCAAGGTTTATATTTGACTGTCTAAAACTGCGCAGCCATCACTCCTTCTTCTCCTACAGCCGTACAGGTCTCTTTTATGAATAATTTAGGTTGGTTTCTAAAGCAACATGCCATAGGAAATGTATGGCGGGAGAGGGGTGGATCCAATGTACCCATATCCCATGAACCATTGAAGCATCTCAAACAAGACATTGGAGACATTGACTACCTTTGCTCCGTGTGTGTTCTCAAAATGTGCAACAAAGGTAATTTCTGCAGGGCACCAGAGGATTTGTAGATTTCTCAACCTTTCAATGTCAATACATCATTTCCCAATGTTTGTGCTTGCCGCTCGCAGCTTGCGCTGCGTGGGGAGTTTCTGGTTGGACCATCACAGTTTCCCTGAGGTCTTAGCCAATCAGCTTTGTCTTAATAGAATTCATCTTCATTACACTTGCATTACACCAAATTGTTTGGGAATGACTACTGTTAACCGAGCCTACGTTGCAAACTACTGAGTTCACCTGGCAGCAACACTATTGTGTTGCATTATGTGAATGGTATGAGCCAGCCCTGGCTTTCTTCATCTGCCTCTCACAAGACTCCCAACTTTATGGACAATGAATACATTTATGCAGTATCCCTTTAATGCTACATCACTTTCACAGCATGCAAGTAGCGACACAAAATATTATGGGTAATTTTGTATAATTTTGTAATAACATTGTTGGTTCATTTACGTACTGTTTTATTGCTAGAAAACGTTTAAGTTTTACATCTACAGCGAGGGGTCAGGGCCATGATAGAAGTTACCTTGTAGGCATTCACTCTGCAGAGACAGGTGTATGACTGGTTAAACGTCTTCTTTCTCGGTTATCTATAATGGCCACATTTGCCCTCCTGACTAAACCCCATCTGAGACACATAAACAGTTTTTGTCCATCAGCCCAATGCCACGAAGCTGAAGCTATCGTTATGTTCACTGCATGCTTGACTACGAAAGCGTTTATCATTTTCATAATCTTCATGATCATAATTTTTCATAATTGCATGTTTTACAAAACAGGTCAAAATATATGACATGTAAACGAATGGTGAAAGCAATATATAACCAAAACAATTAAGGACACTGAAAGAAGTTGCGTTCACCTTCGTATAGCTACAGTACTGCACATGGTAGGCTATTATTATTTTTGACATTTTATGAAGCTGTACTTTAAACCTTTAAAAAGACAAGTGATATGAAACATTCGGACTGATGCCTGTCACATACAGTGCCACATAAAGAAGAACACCCTGGAAGCAATGAGACCTAGTGCAGTGTGGAAGGACAGTTGGACACAGTATGGACCAAAATACAGAAAGATATACTTCTACTAAAGGATCACAATGTTCATTCAAAACTATTATTTGAAACTTGAAACTTTCCTGAAAGTACATACTGCAGCATCATAATATCTCAACATTCCACCTCTCAGATTTCTGATACAGTGTATACCTGAGATAGGCCCTGTTTTCTATTCGAGTTTTGGCCCCATGTAATTTGTCAAGACTTTAGACCCTAGAATGATACAGAGAATAGTGTCTATGTCCCAAAAACTTTTTTCTGCTGTGGAGTGTGACGACATAGTCATTTTTAACAGAGTATGCTACCAAACAGTACATAATGCACAACGTAGTGCAAACCAAATTTGTAACCAGACAGGGGATTACTTGCCAATTCCAAGAATTCATTTCAATACAAAGAATGTAGCTTCTGTCTTGCAGAAAATGTTGTCCCCTAGCAGCCCAGTAATATGACGTTGAACATACATAGAAACATTTTGTGTGTCCACAAATCCCAAGGGTAGCCTATTTTAGCTCGATAGCCCTTATTGAAAAGTGTAAAGTACAGCTGATGAACTTCTCTGGCTGATGAGTTTGGCAAAAGCAGTGACAACAGGAGAGTGCAGATATGTCTGCTCGTCAAATGTCTGTTTTCTGTTATTCAATAGCATCAGAGATTAAATAGGGGACAAGTCCTAAATGTTCGAAAATCTACACACATGGAGACAATGGGCCCGGGGCACAAGCATGTTAAAAGTCCAGAGACTGAACCATGATCTGTGGTTGAGTGTCTTTTTGGTTGCTTTGTGGTAGTTTTGAGTCTCCTTATTGTAATTTTTTTTTTTAAGTTGTTTTGCATCTCTTTGCAGTCATTCTGCATGTTTTTGTTTGTTGTCTCTTTGTAGTTGTAGACCTTTTGCTTCTCTTTGTAGGGCTTTTGTGTTTCTTTGAAGTAGTTTTGAGTGCCTTTGTAGTTGGTTTGCTTCTCTTTGTAGTTATTTTGAGTCACATTGTGGTCGTTTTGTGTTCATTTGCAGTAATTTGATTGACTTTCAAGTAATGGTTTCAGCCACATTAAACAGAGGTTCTTGCCCAAGGGGCCCTTTACCCTGTGCCTGTTCAGTAATCTATCCATACTTACAAAGTTTCAAAACAATTTTGTGGTGTATCAATATAGAACAAATGTCATGAATGAAACAGCATAAAAAATATCCATTAATTCTCACATGAGTTTCAAAATAAAGACATTAGAAGACAAAAAAATAACAACTACCACAATTTTTGTGATAACAGATCCGTCTAGCGCCTCTACTCAAAATGCTTCTGCCAAAGGCATTTCAATTCTGTATATTTTTCTCTCGGTTTATCTACATTTTCTAAAACTGTCCAGAGATTTCCAGAAAATACTTTTTTCTCCCACAGCTGAGCAGACCATCCTTACTCCTGATGACACGGGTACTTGGCCAAACCCATTTGAACACATTGAGCCAAGATGGCTGCCTCTCACCAATGGGGAACCACCATCAACAGGAGCTGTTGTTCACACAATAATGCTGGGCTGAATGCTAAACATCTCCACGTCTTCTTTGTGTACATTCTCACAAACCAATAACTTACTTATGGTGTGATTGTAGGCTCACAGTGTTTAAGTTGAGCTCATCAATAAAGTATTATCAGCCAAGAAGATTTTAATACGATACAAATTTCAACAAATTGGGATTGAAATGGGAACTTTACTTGAGCAATATTGTGGCTACATCCCGTAACTCAAGGGTTAATCATCAATCCACTTCAATACACTAGTATTAACACACAAGTTAAAGAGTCAAAGGGCAGATTTGGTAAAGCTACACCATTAAAAAGCTACTGGAGCAAACATTGCAGATGACGTCAGTTTGAATCTCATGAACTATACATTGTCTCTCCTTGTGTTCGGTCAGGTTCGGGGTCATTTCGTATGAATTTGACATTAAATTAGGAAATGAGTTTAAAGTCGTTTTTAAGGTTTTAAGGCTGATTCTGACATGTTTGGACTTAATTTGATTGATCAAAATTGTATGATTACATAAAATGTGGATATAGTTGAGCAGAGGGGATTTTGACTTTTTGACTCTTCTCTGTTTGTTTCTACTTCAGTGGTAGATACAAAATATTTTGATAATTTCAACCATTACCCCATACATCATAAAGTAATTCTAATCCCAGCCCTGGACGATGAGGCAGCCATCTTGCACGTTTTCAGATGCATGTTTCATTGTCACAAACTTGAACTTTTCCTTACAATACACATATTGACCCGAGACTTCTGATGACCCTTCTTACCTTGAGAGTGTGGCGTTGCCTTGGATATCAAGGTCAAGAAAGATATCCAAAAGAATGGGACAACAGACATTTTAAATTGAAATGCGCTGATCAATGACATCTCTGAGTGGACGGCACAGTCCAATACAAGCTCAGTTTGATAATCCTGGGTCCACATTGTGAGACGGACACACACAGCTGCCATTGGAGAGAGTTTCTGATAAGGGTTCTGGTAAAAGGCTACAAGAGGAAGAAGAAAGAGAAGAGGAGGAGGAAGAAGAAGCAGAGTAGCAGTCGGGTGAGAAGTTGAAGTAGTAGACAAACTTGTTGTAGCAGAATAAATACTTGCGGTAGTTGGGAGGAGTCTTCTTGGATTTTAGAGGGGTTAGGGTGGGGTAGGGCTCCTACGATTTTCTTGTGAAGAAAATAAAACAGGATAGATTTTGCAACCCTTTTTTTCTTAATCATTTGTGTTTTATCATATAAAGAAAAATTGAGAAAATCCTTTTTTTTCTTTTTTTTTTTAAACATAATCCTACATTTGTTTTAATTTGTTGCATATAACATAATTTTGTTAAGTTTTCACATTTAAATTCTCAATTTCTAGCCCTGTTATTCATGGGGGAGATCAGAATGGCTTGCAGAAGTCATGCAGAATATTCATGCTGGTAAACAATGTCATAAAAATGCATTTCTAATTTTCAGTCGTTACCATTTTTTTTTTTTTGTCCCTAGAATAGTTTCTCAAAGATGTTCTCCCGCTCCTGCTGAATACCTGCTTTCTTTAAAAAGCCTCAATCTTCTCGCCCCACATCCCCAGAGGTATAGAGTGTATGGTCTGCAGAAATCTCCTCCCCCCCTCCCTCTTTCCCTCAGAGGGGGAGGGGGCTCCTCCTCATCCATCATGCCTTCTGAGAAAGCAGTTTGCTGCATGAGATGCTGTTTTGCAAATATTAGCAGCCAGTTTGGGAGGGGTGTCAAAAGTGGGTGATGATGACTTTGCATTGACATTGCTGCGTGAAAAAAAGAAGAAGAAAAAAATAGATGGTTTCGCTCATGGACTCCGTCCGTTCTCTCTACCCCCAACCCCCATTTTGAAATCCATCCATTATGTTTTTGGCTGTCTTTCTTCTGGTTTTAATTGGTTTCGTTCATGCCATGCAGTTTTGCTAAAGAGGAGGAGCAGCAGCGGTGCTGATATGCAGGGGGTTGGAGGGGGGAGGGTCAAGATACTGTAAACACTCAAGAGGGAAAGAGAGAGTGAGAAAGAGGGTCAGTCACATCTTCGCTTTCCAGCCGGCAGATGTCACGGCCGGTTGTCTCGTTCGTGTTTGTCCATCCGTATGCGTCTTTGGGTTAATTCCATCCCCAGTGGATGAAAACCGTCTCTTTGACGTTTGCCGAGATCTCAGTATTCAAACCGATCTGTTGAACATTAAGACCCCAAGATGTCAACTGTCTCTGGGAAGATTTGGATGATATCAAATACAGGATCATTTCAAATGTATGTGTGACGTGGTCGATGTTTTCTGATATGTATGAGTAGATTTCAGCCCGCTTGCTAGAGGTCCTGTAGCTCAGCAGAGATTTCCACCGACACCGGATCGGACTCCGCCGGGAGCTGTTAGACATCACGATGGACCACCCGTCACCTTGCATAGTGCTTTGAGTGCCAAAATAATGAGGCATCCAACTGGGAATCAACAGCTGCAGATGAAGCTTCTTGAAATAAAAAGAGTAAAGCAACGACACAAGTAAAATAGAGGGCATCCTCATCGCACGGTCTCCAAATCCATGTCTGTCGTAGGGGAGCATCCATGCTGTGGTTTGCTCTGGAAATTAGTTCAAAAGAGGCGGGATCGTTTTCTCGTTTTTTTTTTTTGCTCCCATCTTTAAAAATAGCTTATATGTGATCGTGACCCGTTCAAATTCTTTAGGATAGCGGGCGAGGTTGCATATGAATGTGTCACACGGATGATGAAAATGTTCAGGTCAGAGTGCCTCAGTGATGATTTCCACCGCTCGTCTTCTTTCTTTCTCTTTCTCTCTACCTCTCTCCCCGGTTTCTACAGTGAATCTCGTCAGGGGAGATGGAGGAGCAGCACTCTCAACGTTGTATTGTTTTTCCTCTTCTCGTAGAGGAAAGGGGGGAGGGGTGGGGGGTTAGAAACTCAGCACTGAAAGGGAAGAAAGAGAAGAGAATTTACTGAGGATTTGCAGTAAATAAGTCATGACTCCTGACCCTCATACACCAGACCATGGCATAATGTTTGATGAAAGCCGATTTAATAATTAAAGATGTTTTTTTTTTTTTTTGCGAGTGTGCAGCTCACAAAAACACCATGTTGTAGATGAGTTTAGATATTTCAGATGAAGCATTTTGTAATGATTTCCAAACAGTTTCAGATTTTTAGTGTAGGCTAACTTAATAACATCCAGGTCTGGTGCAGTTCAAGGTCAAAGCCCATTTCACAGAGTGTTGGAAAGATCCTGGTGGGTAAAGTATTGTTGTCTCTGATTTTGTAATCATTCATAATGGCATCTGCTGAGTCAGTTGCACCAGCTGTTGGTAAATTCCAATGTAGCAATGAAATGGAGTTTAATGCGTCACTATATTAAAACTGGTTTCTCATTAACTATAGTTCTTACCTAGAGATAAGTTGTTACTATACATGTACACCCACTTACAGTTGGGTGTTTGTGTTGTGTAGCTACAGTATCTGGACCAACTAACAACGCTAACGTTATGCTGAGCTAAGCTACTATATGACCCGTTCAGAGTGGGTAATAAGAGGAGGTAACGCAAAGTACTGGTCGACATACCAAAATTGTCAAGGTTTAAGTCATTTTTATCAACATAAAAATGACTTAAACCTTGACAATTTTGAATTAAAGTTAAATAGCACAACCTATCTCAAGTTACGAAACGCGATGCCAATAACGTTTGACTAAGAGAGCGAATAGCGTCGTTTAAGTTAGCGTAGTGAGATATTTCTCACTCACTCTAAACTGTCCGAATACTCTGTAACACACTATTAACTATTTATGCAGGCATCCATAAACCAAAATACCTACATTTATAAAATAAATATGCGCCTCTAAAACTGTTATAGTTATTCTAGCTTGTGATGCTATGATGACTTCCTGTTTTTATTATAGATGTTTCCAAGCTCACTAGTCTTTACTAGTTAATACATATTTTTTTCACTTTAAATGGTGCAACTTGATGTAATAAAACAGTTTGAAACTAGTTATTTACGAATTTAGGAAAGACCTTCAAACTTAGTGATGGATTTCGGAACAGCTGGTGCAACTCAACACAGATATATCCGTGTTGGCCAGGAGATTTAAGTACACAAAATGAGAACAACTGACAATTATTTTACCCACCATCCAATACATTTTCCATTTGTTTTGATTTCCATTTCTTAAAAAATTACTTGATATCTTTCTGAGGTCTAGTGTGGAACCGCAATAGATATAGGCCTGTTTCTCAAAAGCATCAGGAAGGGGAAAGATCACTTGTTTGTTGGTGTACATCTTACATTTTGGGCTTTTATGCACAAGTATCTTTTTCTGGAGCTTTCAACCACACGTCAGGATTAAGCCAGTGATTCACAATCTGTTAGTTTTGGTTTGTGGCCCATTACAGGAGAATCTTTATGCAGTCGGGGTCTACTCGTCACATATTTCAAATGAGTTGGTAGAAGTTCCACAGTTCAGATGGTTTATTTAAATAACAAGCAAATATCAGAGAGAAGTCCCCCAAAATATAATATAATATATATATATATATATGTATAGGATCTATGATGTATATCTCATCACATTTAATCATCTCACAACCCCTTAGATTGACTGACCCCTGGGTTAAGCTACTTATCTAGCTCCACCATGACCAGCTACTAACTGTGATGCATTACTAAAAACGAACCGCGAGTGTAAAATAATGTATTTATTAATATGGCTGTCAAGGACAATTTCTTGACAGAACTTGTACGTTTACTTTTAATACTTTATGTACACTTTTCTGTTCCAGGACCTTTACCAGGTGATAATGACAGATGACGACATCTGCAGATGAAGACGGTGAAATGTGGTCAAAAGCTACAGGAAAAGCCAATAAGTGGACCTTGAGTTGAGATTTTCTTTTCGTCGATGAACTGAGCTAATCATATGACACTGAATACAGAGCCTAGTGCTGTAACTGCAATCACTGATGATTTCCCTTTTGCGTTGCAGCAAACAATTGTCTTTAACATCAACAGATTTAATCCAAAAGATGCTGTTGGGAAAGAGGCTCTTTCATCGTGAATGAGATGTGTGACAGTGACAGTGTTAGCCATTGTAGAAACCCATCGTTCTGTAATACTGCTTTCCAAACAGAATCCTCTCAGGTCGTAGGAAGAATGTAGAAATTGAAAGACTTCTACGATGGCAGACCGTGTGTTCCTAGCCTTAAACTCTAGTTTACAGCGGTGCTCAGTATAAAAATAGTTGTAACACCAGCAGCATGATACTGCACACCAAGGCAAGGAAATGATAAGAGCCAAACACACCACCAAAGCAAAGAAAAGACACCATTGCAAGGCTCACCTAGCCCGGCCAACATGCAAGAACACCAAGAACACAGAGCTTGAACGTGACACACTTCCTTGCCTCTCTTGCCGTCTCTGTAACTCTCACACACACACACACACACACACACACACACACACACACACACACACACACACACACACACACACACACACACACACACACACAGATACAATCGGCAGAGTCCTTGGGGGGCTGCTCAGTCCTCTGATATAACAAATCTTTGGACACTAATTAAGAAGCCTGATGAGCCCGAAGGATATTGAGGTCACAGACTTGGCGAAATAAAAACAGAGAGATTTCAAAGCTCAAACCAGAGGACTGCAGCCAACCAGGACTAGGCATGAAATCCAGACCAAGAGCTGAGAGTGGAACATCTCAGTTGGTGTGTCCTGCACATGTATAGACCAGACCTAGGCCAAATAACGTTTTATTTTGACCGTCAGGGTTTAGCTGCCTCAGGTCAGCTCCGTTCTAATTAATTTCACTCCGGTGCAGTTTGTGTTTGTCCCGGTTGACAATTCCTCTGCACCTGTGTGGGATAAAATGAGCTGGTGTTTGCGAAGGCTGTTTGACCCAGGTGTGGTACACACAAAAGAAAATGAAAAAAGGGAAGGAAACAAGAGTGCGGCACACAACACTGAACACACAGAAAACGAAAATGTCACACCGACACTGAATCACACACAGGTGAGGAAACACGACAACAAGGAGCAAAAACGGTGCACGAGAACAACGGTGAGGTACACATTCTTACATGGAAGCGATTTTTGCTTCTGTTCTTTCTTTCTTTCCTCCTCATCATCACCATACTTTTATGTCTTCCCCAAACTTTTTCCTTCCTCCATCTCCTCCCTCTGACGTTGCTTGGCTGTCAATCCATTCAGAACACATCGTTTCACAGCACATGTTTTTCCCCGTTCTCCCGAGCTATGGAGTCTCTTTTTTTTTTCATTCATCTAAATGTCCATTCCTGTCTTCCTCCTTGGTGATATCCAGCGTCTGTCCAAACTTTATTTTTTTCCGACGCGAAGGTGCTCCAATTTTACTCCCTTTTTGGTTTTTGCTGTGAGAGACTTCAGGGTGGGGTGGCGGGATGGATGGCGTGTTGGGGGATGAAGTCTCTCAGAAAGAGGGACAAGGTTATCGGGAAAGGGCAGAGAGACGGGGCAGAAACCACACAAGGAGAAGACAGGAAGCACAGTTGGACAAGGAAAGCAAAATAGCATTTTTTTAAAAGGGGGACAGGCGCCACAAAACAGAGCACATGGAATTCACAAGGACAGAAGAGAGAGGAAAACTTGACTTTTTTTGTTTCTTATCTCTCGCTCTTTTTCATACATACATTACATCTTAAAGGAATCGTGGGTGGACAGAAACATGGGGGCACAGGGGGGGAGATTGAGAAAGAGATACCTGAGTTGTGAATGGATGGGGAGGGACATTGGCAACGAGGGGCAGAAGCTTCAGAAATTTAAGAAGAAAAAAAGGTTAAAATTTTGAAGGGTGCCTCTGCAGGGTGGTTTATCAGTTGGTAGTCAATGCAACTTCTTCAAAGATCTTTTTTTTAAATGAGTCAGCAAATGTGTTTGGTAATATGCACCGCGAAAGTGCTTGAAAAACCCGAGGCTACATAGACACTTTTACATTTTAAATATCGTAATGTTTCCCCTTTCTGGAATATCTAGCAAATAGTGTATGGCTAATGTGAGAACAATGTATGTCAAATAACGGCCTCGGTTAGGCCTTGGCCACTACAGCACTACAGCAATTGTCCAACGTGAACACACTTTTAGAGATAGCGGTTTGAGCACAATATAGACTGAAATGGTAAATCATGAAAAAGGGTTTCAATGACCTCGCTTATTTGACTGTTCGAAAAAAAATCATCTGCCTGGTTTACACCTATGGACTTGTTTCAGCAGTAAGTGCATAACACAATGCAAGGTTACCATTCAATGGGGTCTTCTAGTTTTTTGACCTGATGTTGCATTTGATACTGGGTTGGCCAGAATATTAAACAAGACATTACGTCTCAAAAAGTGGGGGTTTGAGGATTAGACATATATGCATTCATAACTGTATATCATTTATAATGGAGGGTATTGAGTGCTGCAGAAAGGGTTTGTGTCTTCAAAATGGTGTCTTATAATCAAGGTCATCTTACATCCGGTGCGATACTGTATTATGCTTACACGGTGAGTATTCTTCATTAAATCTGCTTAAACTTAAATAGCAACTCAAGCCCCTATTCACTCAAAACTGGGCTCAGAGGTGCCAGAAGGAACCCTCGCAGGTTAATCTGGTCCTGAGTGCTGATGTTGAATCATTGCATTCTCACATTGCAGAGGAATCCTTCTTTTGAACCACTGCACTTTAAATTCAAGAGAACGGGACGGAAGGAAATGAAACATGACGCGGGTAGGATGAAGTCACAGACGGATAACGAAGAAGCGGTAGAATGAGGCCAACGGAGAGGGGCGTTTTGGTGAGGAGGTATCTTGGGGAAGAGAACGGTCTCTCTCTCCTCTCTCTTGCAGAAGAGGAGTCGAGACAACGATGGAAGAAGCTGGATTTGTTTTTCATGTCTTAGCGTTAGTTCACAGTTACTGCTTCTTTTTGCATATATCTGATAAGCGCGGGGCTTTCAGAACAGTTCTCTGTGAAAAGAGAAGCAAAAAAAATAAAGAAGAAGAAGAAGGGAAAAAAAAAGTATCATAAGCTACGATTGTTAATATGTCTCTCTTATCATAAGTCTCTCAAGTTTCGATAAGAAAGCATCTATACAAGACCTACTAGAAATGTAACCCCGCCCCGTCCTGCAAAAATAAACTTTCCCACCCCCACCCGGCCCCGTTACAGTACCTAACTTGGTCTCTTCCGACCAATAGCGTCATAGCATTTCGGCATGCATAATGTCAGCCTGTCCTCCCTCTTCTTGCATTCAAAGAGGGGAACATTTTTTTGTCCTGCATGCTTTGTTTGTTTGTTAGTGCATATGTATGCATCTTAACACACACCCATACACACTCTTAGTAGTCTAAACGATATATACACATTCATTAAGCTCGAGACTAAAACCCTATCAAACCTCCTCACATTATTAGTCATATCAGTATCCTTATTGCTTGCAATGGAAACCCATGCAGATTCATATACAACGCAAACTTTACATATGTACAATCACCGTGACAAAAGCGACCAATTAGCAGTGGCCTTTGGGGAAGCGGCAGACGCACTCGTGACAAGTGGACGTTGGGAAGGGAGAGGAGGATGAGGAGAGAATGAAATGTTCAGAAACGATAGAGAGACTGGAGTGTGTGTTTACATCTATGTTTGTTTGTGTGTGGGTGTGGTGTGTCTAACAGGAATGGGGCTTAACATTATTCTCCAACTAGCATAGTATATAGCTAGATAGTGAAGCCTGGCTAGAGCATGAGGATAAACAGGAAACAGAAAAACCCTGCGTGACATGATGTTAAAGTGATAGCTCGACATAAAAAAATAAAAAAAAACATATTCACATCTTTTGAGAGTGAGATGGACCTAAGAAGGCAATTGCGTTAGCTTAGCATTACAACTGGAGGCAGGAGGGAAACAGCTAGCCTGGAACAAAATGTGTATTGCTACCTCTATAGCTAATGTAATTAACAAGTCTCTCTTATTGTGGACAAATAAAGTTGTAAATTGTAAAAACATTACTGTTACTATTTTTTTGTGTGAGCAGCCAAAAAAAGATATTTTTAGTTCTATGCATGTTAATTGAAATTATCTAATGTGCATTTGTATCCACTTGGCCAGAGCCAGGCCAGCTATTTCCCCCTTGCTTCAAGTTTTGAATCTAAACTAGCCCAATCGCTTCCTGGCTTCAGCTCATAACATAGCGTAATTCTTTAAATGACCAGTAATATGCTCTTAAGACAAAGTCTCCTCATTTGGAGCTCTCACCTCCCATTACTCCCAGCTTGAATGCAAAAAAAAACAGTAACAGGAAGGAAATACGTCAGAGTACAGAACGTTCCTCTGAAAAAGGAGTCTATGGTGCTCTTATGGGAATCGATTGAAAATCAAAGGGAATGATTTCCATCCAACTGACAGCTATAGGTGAGAGCTCGAGATGAGTACAAGGGATTTAAACAGTTAACCAACAGGCACAAGTACTATCTAAAACAATGAACAAGTCTGACATTGTTGTTTTTTCAAAAGAATCAATAACATTTCTGCAACATCAGAAAATTACAGTTTAGAACAAAAAGGAAACAACACTGATATTTTGGGAAAAAAACAACCTTAGATTAATAGATTGACAGAAAGATGACATCATCATGTGCTCACACAAAGCTTGTTAATAAAAAAAATATATCAAAACTAAAATGTCTTGTAGGAGCGAAAAGTATTTTTCCAAGTTGTGCATCTTAGAGAGGTAGATGCAGGTCCAGGGACACACACACACTCATGCACACACAAACATCCACATGCACACACGTGTGTGCTGCAGATACAACATAAGTGAACAGAAACACGAAGGTCCAACCGCCGCAGTCTCATTTATCTACATTGCATATGTCTATGTTTGTATGCTGTCTCTGTTTCCATGTTCTCTCGCTTCTTCTCTTGTGGCGTTTGTCGTCCGCTCTTCCTCTACCACGGGCTGTCGCTCCAGTAGCCGTTCACAGTGCCTCCTACTGAGCAGCCGTAGCCGAAAAACATAGAAGAGGTGGACGGACAGAAGAGGATGGGGGGGGGGGGGATTGGGGGGTTCAGGAGGGGCAAAAACAGGGAAAGAAAGAGAAGCCAAAAACTAAAAATATTGCCACTGGCTGCTGAGTCACGGAATAGTTCAACAATTCTGGAAATATGCTCATTTGCTTTTATTTCCGATAATGTTGGGAGAAGATGAAGATGCTACCAGTCTATATGCTAAGCGAGACTAACGGCATCCCGACTCCAGCTCAGTACTTTACGCACAGACTCTGAGACTGGTATCGATCTTCTCATCTCACTCTCTGTTACTGTTCCTTTAACCTTAGCTAAGTAAAGAGAAGTCAAAGTGTGCGTATGTTCACAGAAAGGTTTTTTTCTATTTTCCGATATCTGTTTTTTGTCTATTTATTTTACAAAATATGTTTCTAGCCCCAGTTTAGTGTTACCAACACTTTGCTCCCCTAGCACTCCCATAATCCCCTTTAAACATTTTACATTTTAAATTTTGCAGATCAAAACTTGGTGGATAATCCGGCTGATAATGTAGTCTGCTTCTAAATATATATATATATTGAAATTGCTCTACTTTTAGGCCAATAAATGTAGCAAGTATCCAGTAATTCACAAGGAAAACGCAAAGATTTGAAAACAGATACAATGTCATGTCACATTTTATCTAATTTTGCTACCTTTTAAAAAAATCAACTCTCAAATGTTTTTTGTGCAACCCCTAAGGAGTTCCAGGTTGGAGACCACTGTCCTATGACCTGCGACCAACTCTGACAGAGACACCTGTTCCCCAGCTGGCTACGGTATTCAAAATAATTGTTCATCAAGTCCTCCCACAGTCCTGTGTTGTGTTTAGGGTCTAAGCAGAGTCTGAGGCCGGAGGAGGGAGCAGGAAGAAAATACGGAGGTGAGGCTGCAGCATTCTTTAGTTAGTTATGGAGATGTATAATCTAATAGACCTCTCTCTCCCTGTACTAAAGGGATACACAGAGAACAAACTAACTAAGTGTGCATGTATGTGTGACAGAGGTCGTTCTGTCTCAATGAAACACGACAGGCATTTTTTTTTAATTGTGGAGGCGGTACAGTTTGGGGTATTTTCATTTTTTTATATGAATTTGACTTAGTTTACAAAAATGTTTTAGTTTTTACTACTTGAAGGTATACCATATGTTCTTATTCTGGAGATTCTCATGAGTAAAAACAAGCATGCTGCACAATATGTTAGTGTCAGTGTGTGTGTGTGTGTGTGTGTGTGTGTGTGTGTGTGTGTGTGTGTGTGTGTGTGTGTGTGTGTGTGTGTGCATTCTGAGGCTTAATAGTAGAAAAGTCCTTATTCATAGCTACTCTTAAGTGTCAGTCTTAAAGCGTTGAAGTGCGAGTGCAGTGTCGAGATACAGGCAAGAAGTAGCATAGGGAAAGCGAGAGGCAAACTAACTCAACTATCACATCCGTCTAAACTAACCTAGACTCTATCCCTGTTAGTAAGGCAGGCGTGTCAGAGTGTGTTGGTGTATGTTAAAATACACTTGCTGAAGCGTCTATCTCAGCTTAGTCTGCAAGGTTTAGATACGCTGTGGTTTTAAAATAGAACTTTCCGGTGCCTAGAAGAGAAGTGGTAGTTCATTGTTGGTTCTATCAAGAGGGAAATGTGAGTAATGGTAATGAAAGAGCTGCTAGGATGAATCAAATGTCGATGAGACACTCCTTCCATGTTGATCCTTTCCTTGCATGTTCCTCAGAAAAAAAAAGAAAGAAAGAAAACATTGGATATTGTATTGTTGTTGTTGACGTGTTGCTGTTTGTGTTGGCTATGCTACAAGATGGAGGGAATGGGGGAGCGGCAGCGCCTGAGGCCAGGCGGCTCGAAGGGCTCGAAGTTGGAGTTGATGATGGGGGTTAGGCGCAGCGGGGCACCCGTCATCCCGGAGATATTATTGAGGCTGCGCGACTTCTCATAACCCGTGGCTATACGTGAAGATAACAAAGGCACAGGTAAGAGGGCAAAGGTCAGAGCGGAGTTATGAAGGGTCATTCAGAGTGGCAAATGAAACAGTCAGTATGAATGTTTTCATGATATGGTAAACAATTGGAATGTGCATGGAGATGCATTTTTTATGACCCAAAGTAATGTTATGATATGTCCATTTGTGTTATGACAGCATCACACATCGGAAATTGCAAATATAAAACATTTGTTACAGTTACAAGCATTTGTAAATGAAACAAAGTCAAAAATAAATAAAATAGAAGAGCGATAAATAAGTCCAAACAAAACCAGCCCAAACCAAGTAAAATAGTTTAGACCAAAGGAGGAAGTTAGAAAAAGACAGATAGATAGACAGACGGAGGACGGAGGGACAAACAGATGGACAGACAGGACAGAGACAGGACAAAACAGGGAATATTGGTTACGAAAATCAGCAATCAGTTTCCACAATATCCCTCAGACACCAAGAGGTGGCGCACTGCGGCGCCAACACAAACTGTCTAGGGGAGGGAGGATGCACGAGTCCAGTGGACGGACACAAACCCCTCTGATCTGAATACATCCCATGAGATTTTCATACTTGTACATCCACTGGACTACCTGCTCTGGGATTCCCAAAACCACATCGGTGGTGGTACACTTTGTTCAGGAACATGAAACACAGCCGGCTCGGTGGTTAATTTTTTTGGGAAACTCAGAGCAACTCGGGTGGGTAAATCATCTGGAGCTGAGCACAGTTCGCAGTACACACAATCACTCCAAGCTAACACTCCAATCGCTTCACATTTTGATCTCAGAGTCCAGGTGTTTTAGCCAGTCTACCGGCAAGAACAACAGGTTGCTGTTAACAAGGAAACAGTCACGTTAGACAGAAAGACAGACAGACAGACAGACTGAGCGAAGAAAAAAAACCTTCTCCAAAGTCAGGTATGTGTTTGTCTTCATTTAGGTGATCAAATTCAACATGCTAGCAGCAATGTAAGTCTGTATTTGGCCACAGCGGTGCTTTGCGCTAAATGCTAACATCAGCATGCTTAGCAGGCGTATTCCATGTTCGCCATCTTTGTGTAGCGTGTTGGCATGCTAACGTTTGCGAATTAACACTAAACCCAAAGTACAGCTGAGGCTGATGGGCTTTTTGACGTAAGCAGGAAGCTGCAGATTTAGGTGACGTTTCAACATGTTGGGTGGATCTTCTTCCTTTAGAATGTGGTGAAACTTTACTTGCAATTTCTACCTTTTCTAGTTCTGATCACAACATTTGTTCCTTAACTTTTGAAGAACTGCAAAGTACACATTTGTTTTTCAATATAGCCTGATATATACTAGGTGTTTTAGAACAATATAATATAATTGAAAGTTTAAAAAAAAATCCCATAGATATATATTAGTGAATATCTTCTATCTTGAATGCCCTTCGTTCAAACTCCAACGTCTGAACTGGGTATCGATGCCAATGACAGTATATTAAAAGAGAGTTGAATCGATTATGTATATTATATTCTGGAATCTTAATTCCTGTTTTAGTTTTTACCAATTTGTTGCTCCATTAAAAAGGTGCACACTTAAATTGTAATTCCAGTTAATTTTGAAGATATTTTACAAAGTTATTTTATTTTAATAAATAACAATTCAGTTAATTTATATCAATGTATTTATTTGTTAAATTGTATTTAACTGACTTAGGAAAGCAATGTTTAAGTCTCGCCTGATTTTTGAAACAGCAACAGAAATACTTCAGAAAATAAAAAGGACTTTCCTCATCTTGAATGATTATCTGTCCAGCAAATTATAAAAATCAGAGGAAATACCAATACAAAAAATGCAGCGTATAGCCTCCCACAGGAGAGTGGAAAAATTGATCTATTTATTTAGAAGAATCTTTAGTGTTTAATCGTTGACACAGGAATCATTTAGAGTGCCGTCTGGTGGGCCGCAGAGGTAGTGCCAAACGGTCAGATTAAATACATAAACAATTCTTCTTTGGGAATATACAAAGCTCCTTATTTATATATACATGTGCTCAACAATTCACATAAATAAAAAACTCAAATAAAAATTCATAATGTCCCTGACAGGGTTACGTTAGAATATCACCACACCAGTCACAACATATCATCAGGTAGAGACAAATGTGTTTTGCCACTGTTTGCTCAAATGCAGTGACACAATATGGATTGCTTTTCTAATGTGGGAGGCAACCCTGCGCCAGTAAAAGCTCAAAAAGTATTTGTGGGCATTACAGCCGACATTATCTCAGAGAATGTCGCATTGTCACCATTCTGTATAAAACGTACAAAGACGTATGTAGGGACAGTTTTGCTCCGCCACTACGCCAGCATTGACATATTTTAGATTTTATGATTGATTTATAATGGAATGATTGTGTCGAATAAACTCAGAGAAGAAGAGAGACTGTTAAAATAAAGTTGACCCGTTCCAACCTACATCATACAAATGTCACTGACAATAAGTTTTTCACACGTTTTTGTATTTTTTTGTATATGAAAATATTCCACCCCCACAACACTCTCACTGCTATGTAGCACTAAGTATATTAACCTGCTTCAGCGTCTACTTCATTTCCCAGACATACATTTCCAAGTGTACCTTTGACACCATGTTATGGTCTAATGATGCTATGGTCTTCCACTACCATGACGGACTGTCGCTTAATGAATATTGCCATGCTTTATCAATGTAGCCATTCAGACAAACAGTTGACATTTAGTGTGGGGATGCTGGAGCTGGCTTGTTGTAATTTCTGGCTTTAGCACCCACTTGAAAAAGCTCATGTGTCCTTGGACAAGTCATGAAAAGAGCTGAAGTACTAAAGGTCATCTTTACTTTGCACCCTCATCACAATGGCTGCAACAACAAACAACTAAGAAACGATACCTACATAACCCACCAATATGCGATACAGCAGAGTTTTTAATTACTCAACACCTCTATGGAATGATTTGTCCTTGTGATGTTAATGTGGGATCAGTTTCTGTTCTTAGAAACTAAAGTTACAATGGATTCAAGGTTCAAGGTACATTTTAGGGGTGATTCAAAGTTGCTGTCTATTCGACAATGGGGCCTGATTGGACTGTCGAATCGTCGCAGTGGTGAAGAAATGTGGTTATAAAACAAAGGATCTTCCAATTCTGACAATATGGGGTTGTTGAATGTCTGGTTTTACAAATAATTGCTTGCCCAAATATGTTGGTATAAATATCAGCATATTAATAATACTGTTAACTGTGAAACCATCATGTATGCACTATCCATATTTGCGGGACCATCCGCGTAGCACCTTGAGAACGTATCACTATCAGCTAAATATATTTTGAATTTATGAACAATTCTCTAAAATCAGCAGAGCTAGGCGCATAGGTTTGCATACCCATACTAAATCCAGATTATTTCCTCAACCACAAGGGCTATTTGAATAATTTCAAAAGGCATAATACACAGAAAACACTTGTGAGACTAGTTAAGAGGTTCATATAGCAGTATATGTGTTACTGGTGTATTTGGTTGATGATAGAACACAGGAAAGAAAAGAAAATTTCAGAATTTCCTCTTTTTAATTATGCATATGGTCACTTTTTTTCTACTATAAAATAGCACTATGTGTTAACAATCTCTAATAAGTTTGACTTTGATTAAGTGAAGTTACATTTTTTTTTTTTATTCATTTAGTGCACATTTCGTGAACCGTAGTTTTAGATCCGCTGAAAGCTAAAATGCCCTAACTTTCTTCCTGGACCTTGGACGCCTCTGGTTCCCAACAGAGGGCCTCTGCTCAATCAGATGCACCGATACATACCAAGCAAGGCCATGTGGAATATCGTTTCATTCATAAGTAAGTCATAGTTCAGTGTTTTGGCTGGAATGTGGTTGATATCTTGCTGAGGCTTTATCTGACAAGGGATTTGTAGGTCATAAGCTTTCCCGAAAGGTGCGCCATTCATGTGTGGCTAGAGATATGACAATTTGTATTTTCATAACTTAGGAAGCTCTCTCGAGTCACTTTCGAGTCCTCTCGAGTCATATTTATGGTTTATGTTAATATTTATGGTTGAATTGTGTTATACACATGTACAATATGCTCCTGTAAGGCCAGGCTGTGCAGTTCTTTTATTCACCTTTCATTCAGAATTCCTTTTATGATTCCAAAAGCTATACAACTGTTCCTGAGCTTTCTATACAGGTTGGAGATGTCTGATGACCATGGCAGGTCCTCTGTGATGCCGGTTCCCAGGAGCCCAACATGTTCACGTCCTCTCGGCTTCATTGATGGAAACATGGCTGTCTGTCTTTGCATCCTTTTTTCTAAAATCCACAATCAGCTTCTTGGTTTTGCTGACGTTGAGCTGTAGGTTTTTCCGCATGCTATAATAGTGTTTATCACAACATATGTGCAACTACACACCCTATCATAGAAAATACCAAATCAATGCATATCATCAAATGTCATGGTTGAAGAAATGAAGTCTATGGATATTGGTGATGTGATACAAAAACTATTTTTGGGGTGGAGTATCCCTTAATGTATATGTTCTGTCTCGGACTGGGAGGTTTACCAAAATTTTTAAATCAACAAGAAGTATGTGGCCACACCTGCGTTTTTTAAAGCACAGCTTGGTTTCATTGTTTATTTTCAGTTAGCCTGATGAAAACAATAAAGCAGGAAAGGAAGGTCCCTAAATGGCTCTAGGACACTGGAACTACAGACCGTGATTCTTGTAGGGGGAAGATTAAGGTTTTAAGTGTAAATTAAAATCTCTGCACTGCACCCATAAAGCGTTTACCGCTGACAACGCCTCCTTTAAACTAATTTGACTCACAGAATAACTAACCACCTTTAACACCTTGCTTCAGAGAAAATAAACTTCCGGGTTGAATTAGAATGGGAGATGGGCTTGGTTCATTAATTATCAGTTCTGAAAAGACAATTCAGTCATGAAAATGACTCGTCTCCTATAGCTGCTGAAAAAACAAAGATTGTGAGCATTTCTTTCTGCGAGCATCAAGTCATTTGAATCCCCAGAGCTCCAGCTCTAGTTCGCTTGAGGATTCAAAGTGCCATGCCTAGAAATCCCCCAGAAAATGTTCATCATTTTGTAAGGACAGTGGGCCGCCAACATTTTCAGGGGGACTTTCAACTGTGTCGTTTTTGTCACCCGTGTTGGGTTCAGTTCAATTTTAGGATGCAAAATGGCAGTTCTGAAAATCCCCCTGAATATGTTTAATAATCAGTTTGGTTATAGGCACGCGCCGATTTACTGGTGCAGTCTCCAGCCATGGCCTATATACTTAGTATACATTAGTATGGTATAGCACATGCATGTGTTCTAGAATACCCTTCTGAAATGATTGGCCAATGCTTTTGTGTCTACTACAGCTTCATATACACTGTGTGTGTGTGTGTGTGTGTGTGTGTGTGTGTGTGTGTGTGTGTGTGTGTGTGTGTGTGTGTGTGAGTGTGTATCTGTGCATGTTCACTGTGTGACAGCACACACTCTGCTCTGTTTAAATAGCCGTGTTTGCGACGTCAAGTCCTGTAACCACAGGAATAAATCAGCAGCACTGCGGCTCTTTACTGATTGGGACACGTACACAAACACTGGCGGAGCAGCAGCAGAGTCAGATTATCAATAACCTACAGTTTCTAACACAGCGGCAGCAATTCGTATAGACCTGTAATCCCTGTCAGCGATCTTGTGAATATGATTCTGATTATAGAGCGCAGATCAACATCTAATCGAGAAAGGCAAAAGGCGCCACCGATCAGCATTTACGCATCTCAGTGCAGGGACTGCTTCCACTGTGGCTCTCACTGTATACGAGGTGGAGTTGAAAAGTGCTTAGCATCTATAATGAGTGTCTGACTGCAGTTTGCTCTGCAGCAGATGCAGCATGAGGCAGCCTCAGCTATGATCCGTCGTGCTCGAGGCCTTTGAAGCTGCTTCGTCTTTGCATTGATTCAAATGTCTTCTTTCATTTCTTTCGTAATTTACTGCACAAATACTACAGTGTTAGCTGTAGTATTTGCTCTATTACTTCCTAACCCTAAGGGTAAGAGTGCTAAATATGAATTTCAGTATATCAATACACATGTATAGCCCCGACGTATTCAGAATAGTACGTGGACTATAAAATCTAGCTGTGACGATTAAGGAAGCAGAAATATCCTCACTGGTTGAGTTAAAGGGCTACTCCGTTTGGCAAATTGACCGAGCTTTTGGTCAAGCTGCAGTAAGATCCTGCTAGATCCTACAATTCCAATAATGCAATTTGAATTGCATCTTTCACCAGAGCGCCCATCCCTCTCATTTTGTAACTAAGGCTATCTTTTAATTCAAGAGGACTTTGTACAACTGTTTTCACCGGCTGTGATCTTACTGTGTGGCCCTTTTAGACCTGATGGCTGGATTAAATACAAGGAAATTAAATATGAGTCAGGAAATGGCAATAAAAGAGGGAGTTAATGTACATACCTAGTGCAATTGATACTGCTAGTATCAATTGCTAAATTCAAACCCCTACAGCTATTACACTTAAAGCTTGATTCAGTCAACCAATGAGATTATTTCTGAACTGTTCTGTATTTTACAAAGTCCAATTTTGATTCCTGTAGCAAGAAGCTATGCAAGTGCTAAACGGAGTGGCGGTGCATCTGTAAGCTGTGCTGCGATTGGTTGGCTCGTTGTACGTACCTCCACTCAGTCAGACTTTAGTAACACAACGCAGGGGGAGAGACTGAGGAGGATAGCCTGAGGATGGGATGGATACACCAGTGTTAGAATGGGATGGGGAGACACGAGGTGGGGGGGGGACAAGGGATGATCGAGAAAAACAGGAAGAGGAGTGAGAGAGGAGGTAGAAGCAGAGGGGAGAGTGGATGGGATGGGATGAGTCGATTGTTTTGACTCTGAGGGTCCAAGGACAGAGGGTGTGATTTGTGATATTGGGCTTTCTAATTAAATGCAATTAAATTCAAAATAGAATTGCTATATCAACCTATCTAACGAGTAATTGTTAGTTTTTGTATTAAAACTGTACAGTATAGGGTTTACAATAACAGTGACACACTGATGTATGGATATCATTGAGCGCAGGACCCTGCCGTGCCTGAGTACAGTTTCACAGAGTAATTTCCTGAAACAGCTGGCCACACTAGTTTCTAGCAAACATTACACAGACAGGAGGAAATAGTGCATTTTGTTATAGTAGTTGGAACTAACAATCCACATGTGTTGCTCTAGTCTAGTGAGTATTTGGGGCAGGACAGTGTCTGTGGGACTGAGTGAGAAGAAACTACAATGTGTGCATGGTAATGAAGGCCCAAGTCACCAAGTCTGGCTCGTTAGCGTGTTTTTATTAAACCTCATCCTAACAACTGGGGCCCAGAAATGTACTTTAAGTAATTACTTCATATATTTGTGTTAAAATAAGTTACCGTTTTGCTACCATGGTAGTAGTTAAGTAAGTAAGTTGTAAGTAGCTAGTTTAGCACCGTGGAATGAAGTATATCCGGCCACACACACACACTGCTTGTTAATAGGACCAGTTCATTGTTGGTTTGGGATTTGTTGACAATAAAAAAATATATAGAATATCAGCAAACTTTTTAAATGTGATAATTATTCAGACTATGAGGAGACCCACTTATAAAACAACAGAACAAACCACTTACAGTCTATATTTGCCATGTTTACCAGCAGTGTAAACAATCATTTTACTTCCAAAAATGCCAATTAGTAATTGATATAATGCAGAATTGTGTCTATGATCTCTGTATTCCTCCAAGCAAAGGGGGAGAAAAGGAGAGCATGTGGAAACGGAGAGCAAGATGAAAGGGTGGTGGTGGAAGAGGAGTTTGGGGAGGAAGGTGGGAAAGGGAAGAGTGGGGGGAATAAAGGGGAAGGGGTGAGGAAAGGTACACAGAAGTGAACAACTGGGGCAAATATTATTCTGACAACAATCCGCATGCAAAATCATATACACAGTATCAACATGTGTTTCAGTTTACAGCAAAATGATCATTACTTTCAGGTTTTTGGAAATAAGAACAGATTTTTGTTTTGTTTTACTTACTATTATGGTCACACACAAATATGAACCTGAAATTTCATTTCGTCATAGAAAACCACATGTGGATTTTAGATTGCAAATACTATTTGCATCAAATACAGATATATAAAAATGCAATATGACATTACCAATGCATTGAACCTCAGGGTTAGAAAGTACATACATACATATAACGTGTATGTATGTGACAGCTCATTCATAACTGAGGTAAGAAAGAGGACAAACACATACACACAGGAGTAGAACATAGGAAATCAAATAAAGTACACATATATGTGTCACACAAAGAGAGAGATGCACATGCAGATCATTATTAAGGAGGGAGCCGGTAGTGGAACTTGAACAGATAATATGGATGATATAAAAGTGACGGTCCTGTTTAACCAAACAAAGAACTTTAGTGAGTCTCAGGACAACATTTCACAGAATAAAAAAACAAGGCAAAGTTATGAAATTGCTGAAATGTGGGGCAAGGACAGAAAATGAAGAGATTATAAATAAGTTTGTATAAGTTAAATGACAAAATGGTAAATCAACATTGACTTGAACTTGAACATTGGCCTCTAGTGTGAAAGTCCTGTGTTTGGGACACAGCTTTCACCTCATCTTGAGTATGTAGCCATACACTGCATATTTTAGAGACTATTTACAACGATATCTTTTAAAAAATGAGACAGCTGGAAACATAAAAAAGCCAACTTTGCTTAGCTAGCCAACTGCGTGTGTGGACTGTGCCAGGGCTCGTCTAACAGTTTTTAATTGTTCGCCAGAAACCTCCGTTGTGTATTGTACGACGTGCAGTGCTTCTGTACTTGTGTTTGTATCCAGCGAGTGTGCTTTATCAAAGTGACGAATGTGCTCCTTAACTTGCTGGTGTTTTTCTATTCTCATTCGTCTACTTGTGCACGTTTCCTCAAGTTGCACAGCAACAGTAAAAAAGGCTCCTTCTTACGTGAGGATTTTTGCAAAAACACCCTAGATTACAGCTGTGTGATAGGTTCAAGTTAACACTAATTCAGACCATCACAATATTCCTGAGGACAATTCTCCGGTTAGCTCGAAATGCAGATTCTTACTTACAGGGTTTTGAATTCACAATTGCCGCTCTACAATCAGAATCAATATAATCGATGCGGCCACACTTTCCTGGGTCAACATGATTCTTCTCTGGACACCACTGTGGCTCAACTGTGCTCAGGAAATAAAATAATGTGAATGCAATCCAAGAGGCCTCGGGGGATTCTGACCACCAGTAGTGATTAAATACTCGCCCGAAGGCCATCGATCACCGGTTGTGGAAAGGAAAGTGAAAGAAAAACAGGCCGCGTGTTAATGAGAATGAACAGAATGAAAGCTGGTGGAAAGAGATTATATTTAAGGTGGTATATGAAATTGCACGTTGGCAGTAGAAGTCAAAGGATTGAGAAAGATCCTGCTCTCTTGAGGGCATATCTCCTTACATCAGTGTGCCTCTAAGTAAGACTCAAGAGTCAGTTCAGGCCAACGATATCTGTCTGTCAATGAGGAGGATCAATATTTCTTTCTACTGAGAACAAGGTGGAGGAAGACGAGGAGAGAAGAGACAGAGAAAGAAAAAACAAGAAAAAAAAACAAGAGACAGTCGGAGAGGGAGCATGAAATACAAAGCAACGGAGGGATTAATGCAACATTTCATTATTCTATTCGACCTCCACCCACTCACTGATTAGGTTTCCCAATGATGGGGGAGATAGACGTGTACAGTATCCTAAAGCAGAGTGCGTCTGCTGTCTTCAAAGTAATGCAGTCGGGATGAGAGTGCCGTGCTCAGCCTTGGCCTTTGCGAGGCGCTAGCGGCACTGCACCAACATTCGCTCCAGAGCTACCTCTCTGCAGGTTTTTCTCTTTTTTTTTCTAAAAGAGTGCAGGCAGCGTTCTCCTCTTTGCATTCTAGCTGGCAGGGTGCCCTGCTCTCCGATCATTTATCCTATTTTTGTACCAAGACTGTGACTCTGCAAGTCATAGAAGACAGAGTTGGTGATGGGATTCTTTTTTTGGTTCCAGCAGATAGTATGGTGACTAAAAGGGAACAGTAAAAGGATGATGCTATCCTTTTACTTTGTTATAGTCATCGACAGCGTTTTTCAAATGATGAGAAAATAAAGCCTTTTTCTTTTTTTCTTTTAAATGGCCACACTGCCAGACAAAGGCATATTTTAAACGTTAAGGTTTGGGGTTCACAAAAAATATCTAGCAGAAGTATAATGCACAAAAAAGTTAATAATCAGAATACCAGCAGGTGCATTGTCTAGTGGCTGAGCGGATCATAAAACTTAGGGTTCGGATCAGCACAAAACAAAAAAAGGAGCAGTAACAGTAAATCTTAAAGTATGTTTTTTTTTGCCGCTGATACTTATTGATAATCATTGATGATCCATAATGGCAAATACAGATCCCTTTGTTGTGAGTATAGGAGCTGGTGTGTCCCGGAAATCCTAAAACATTCTAAATGTTATCCTTTTACTTTGTTATAGTCATCGACAGTGATTTATTTTCTTCATAAAAACACAGAATTCCAATGATGAGAAAATAAAGATTGTATTTTTACAAATCTTGTAATTAGTAGTTTTAAATGATATATTATAATGTCCTTAGTGTAAACGGCTCATCTCTAACATCTCCTTAAAACAACTGGATTTATTCAAGTTTCGCACCAACACTACATTTTACTAGATTACATGTGAACACATCATAACGTTATGATTTACCTTCGCCCAATACAAATGTCCACTAAACAGAGCCTGAACGCATCATAACGTAACTGAACAGAACCTTTTGTTTGTTAGCGGTGCTGCTAACGTTACAAGCTCTCCTGTTGATTTGAACACTGATTGGTTGTTGACAATGTAACATGATCAGAGATCAGAGACTAGAAAAACATAAACAATGTCCTGATCTCATATTTGACTGAATATTGGAGGATAACGATCGTCATTTAAACTTTACACTGTGATAGTTAACGTTGAAACCAAACTCGAAGAACCTTACCATATATATATATCTTTATTTAAAATATAGCCTAAATATAGCTTATGTTAAAACACATAGAAGTCTGTTGTGTATTGGGGTCTCCCTCAGGTAAATAAAACAATCACAAAAGGTTATCTTGTAGGTCTCTTATTCTGTGTTACTATAAAAATATAGATAATGTGTTTTTTTGGCCACTAAGGGATTCAGTTAGCATCACTTCAGTTCTGAGCTCTTCACACTGGCTTCCTGTCTGTCAAATTATGGATTTAAAAAACACTAGCATTGGTTAATAAAGCACTGAATTGTTTATTCAGACATCTCAGATCGTCTGGTTCAACACAGAATCAGCGGTCAGTTTTTATGCTCCATACATCTGGAACTCCCAGAGAACTGCACCTCTCAAGGCTTCTTGTTTTCTAAAATCACACACACATATATATATATATATATATATATATATATATGTATATATATATATATATATATATATATATATATATATCCTTCTACCCAAAAAGTGGGTTTTGGATCACAGTACCTCAACTTGTCTCAACAGCGGTTTCCCTTGGCCTTGCTGCGCGGTTAGTAAAATGAAGGCAACTGTATCAATATTAATCAATAATGCAATCTAACACCAAGCCCTGACCCAAAATGCTTTGCTGCACCATGTCCCAGAATTCCCCTGTCCACTGTTTCCGTAGCAACAGAGAGAGAGAGAGACAGAGAGAGAGAGAGAGAGAGAGAGAGAGAGAGAGAGAGAGAGAGAGAGAGAGAGAGAGAGAAAAATGATAAAGATCAAAGCATGGGAAAGTAAGACGGACTGATACAATAAACATGATGGAGAAACATAAAAGATCAAATACAACATAAAATAACTATCAATGATATCAATGAGGTGAAAAAAGAATTCAAAACACATCAGCACATTTCCAATACTAAGATAGATAGATAGATAGATAGATAGATAGATAGATAGATAGATAGATAGATAGATAGATAGATAGATAGATAGATAGATAGATAGATAGATAGATAGATAGGTTTCTTTCATAAAATAAAACTATGACCGAGCCCCACCACAGGAATCCCTCTGGCAGTGGCAAAGATGAGAGATTTGCATTGATATGGATTTTTTGTTACATTTTGCTTTTAGTTTTATCCTTCAGAATTCCCCCCCATATTATTTGCTTGCTCATTCAAAGGAATAAGAGCTGAGATAATTAAATCAAATAAAAGCAGAAGAGGTAGAGGAGCAAAAAACTAATTTGCACAGAAGTGGGACAGGAGCGATACGATGCTTGCTTGCCCTTTGGGAAAGCCTCCAAAGCGCTCAAGTCTTTCGTTCGTTCGTCTCGCCCGCCGCCACCGCAGACTTGCTATAGAGTCTGTAATTAATCCCATCCCATCGACGTACAATCTGTGATCATGTCAGCGAGAGGAAAGAAGGAAAGAGGAAGAGGGGTCAGAAGGGAGGGGGGGCACTTTTAAAGCAAAAGCCCGGCGGCTGTTGCAAAACGTGCACGGTTGCGAGTTCTTGAGGTGTGCTTGATTTATCTTTAACCAGCCGCAAAAGGGAAGATAACTTCTATAACGATTTTCTTATTTTTGTTTCCCTGAGGTATTCCGCTAAAAGTTTTTCCCAGAGCTTTTGAAGCTTTTAGAGCGCAGAGAGAGAAAGCTAAGAGGCCATCACAGCAGAGCAAAGTGCCACCGCTATGCTCGTCACCACAGCCCTTCTGAGTTGTGCCTAAACTTACCTGATTGTGTGTGTGTGTGTGTGTGTGTGTGTGTGTGTGTGTGTGTGTGTGTGTGTGTGTGTGTGTGTGTGTGTGTGTGTGTGTGTGTGTTTGTCTGTCTCCCTGTCCCTCTATTGGCTTTACTGTCAAACAGCCTGCTAGATCTCTTGTGTTTTTGGGGGATTAGCAAACATTCGTTAGCTAACGTAGATCTTCGAAGCACCACAGCACTACCAGTCAGCGTTCCAACCCAGCCTGGCGCAGAGTCGAACACGGCTCAGCCACAAAACACATGTTTGTTTTTTTTGGAAGAACTTTTCTCAAGTCTTTTTTTCTTGTCGATCAGTTTTATGTTCCCTGAAAAGATCCAATTAGCCCGAAGCCCTGACTCGATGGTTTGGAACCAAAAGTCTGCTGACAATCCTGAATGGTGCTCTCTGCCGGCTGAGTTGTGAACAACTGACCTGAGCTCAGTTCCAGAGAAGAAGACTGAGGAAAACCGACCAACCAACCAATCAGCAACCAGCTCTCACCGGCCGGGCCGGGCAACGAGGCCGACCGGTGCGCAGCGGCCACTTTCACTCTGGCACCCATCCCAACGCACGTCACATTGACTGACCAATTGTTTCCTTCCTCTGTTTTTTTTTAATACTTTGGTTATATATATTTCTGGGGGAAAAACATTTTTTCTACATTTTGGTTTTGATTTCCAATAATACAATATTAATCTCAATGTGACAATAAGTCCTAACTTTACTGTCAAGTGTGAGGAAACATGACGACCCCCCCTATCTGTAAGTACCAGAGTGAGAAGAGACCGGGTGAGAGGAGGAGAAGGAGGAGGAGGAGGAGGAGCAGGAGGAGGGGAAGACAGCTACACACGGGATACGGACGGACACACACACACACACACACACACACACAAAAAGGACGGACACACGGACAGAGACAGACAAAAGAAAGACAAAAAAAGAAATAGAGAAACACAGACAGACAAACAGACAGATGGATAGTGTGACACAGACCGACAAGAGCCAACGTAAAAACGCATGACCTGACACAACCTGGGGAAGGAGACAGTGACAACAACAACAACAACAACAAGGAAATAACAACAACAGGACCACGCTCTGTGAACTTTGACCTTTGCACCCCGCTCTGACCCCGTGACGCGCTCTCCCCGGTGGTTACGACCCACTGTGGGTCTAAGGAGGAAAGGCATATCTCTTTCACACACACAAGCAGCCCTAATGGACGGAGCATAGAGCCGTGCGTTTGATCACAGTCATGTAGAACACTCAAACACTGTTGAATATTAACTTCAGCAACATTGTGCCTTTACATGGAATGCGATGTGTACCTGTGGCAGTTTATTTGTGTCACATTTCTGAGCACGAGATGGGACAAGAGCACAGAAATTTGAATTTCCGCAAGCACATATTTGAGAAAAATCACCAGGCAAAGAATAAGTGAACGTGAACAACAACAAAACAACCTCCCTTCCATGCTAATGCGTGTTGCCTGTTATTCACATTAGGGCTGGTGCAATACACCTGTACTGTGGTATCTCTACAAAATGAAATACTGATGCGGTGTTATTGATACACACATAATAGTGTTTAAATAATCTCTAGACGTAATTAATCTTGCATTTTGAGTGTAATTAATTTGCCAAAAAAAAGACAGAATGCACAATAAACTTAACTGATAGCATTGTTATTATTATTTTTAGATATTAGCCCGCACAACACATTCTCCCTCCCATTTCGTCAACTAGGTCCAACTTCTAGGTAAATAAATCTGTTTATGTTTAAAATGTTTACTTGTGTAACAAAAGTACGGTAAAATAAGTCAACGCTGGTTGAAAGTCTTGTAATTGTTTGTATGAATAATTATTATTATTTGATAATAATGATGAACAAGTGATGATAATTTCTGGACTAAAAACAACAATATTGTTCTGACGTTCTGAAAATGTCCCATTGCATACCCGAAAATGAAGCACAAATGCAACTCCATGTAAAGCTGTATGGATATGTAATGTCTTATCATCTGTATTGTGGTATGTATTGTTCCTATGATCAGCTTTATGCTTTATTCATTTGACAAGATGTAATTAATGAAACGCAGCAGCAGTAAGTGAGCTAATAAGAGGAATACCATTGATAATAAGTAGTGACAATATATCCTACATACAGTCGACATTATTGTGAACAAAATACTACTGATGATTGAAAATAATCCTTTGGGGACCAAATAAAAAGGACAAACAGACACACCATGCATATGCCCCCCCCCCCCCCCCCCCCCCCCCCTCTTCCCAAACCATCCACCCACCCAACACACCATTACCATTATTTTGGTTAATGGCATTTAGAAGCTTTACAATAACAAGCAACCTGCATCCACCTGTATACATTCAACCTGTGTGTGTGTGTGTGTGTGTGTGTGTGTGTGTGTGTGTGTGTGTGTGTGTGTGTGTGTGTGTGTGTGTGTGTGTGTGTGTGTGTGTGTGTGTGTGTGTCTTGATGTTCTTGATTACTCTAATCTACTTCACTTTACTGCCACATCTCAGGGAGCTTTCACACATAGTTGGGTTCATTTAATCCGGACCAAGGTAAACATTATTAAATGGCTGCATTGCATGACATCTTTCTGTCTAGTCTAGTCCAGTCTAGTTGGATCAAATCAAGTGTAGTCTAGTGCTAGCTCTTCTGCTCATCTAAAAAGGTCTGAGCTCATCTAATCTGATTTAACCTTGTGGTAACCTTGTTTACATCTCCGTAAATGTAGACTTTTATAATGTATTTTGATCTAATCTTGTATAGTCTAGTTTTATCTATTCTATTTTAGTCTACTCTAGTCTAATTTAATTTGATCTGGCCTAGTTCTAATCTAGTTTAGTTTAATTTGACCTATTTTACTGCCGTCTAGGTGAAGAATATGGACTAAAGTCTAGGTCTATAAAAGAATCAAGGCCCATGTAGTCTAATCTGATCAAGATCTGATTGAAATGTATCTAATATAATTTAGTTAAGTCTGTTTTTACTCAATCTAGTCTAGTTGAATTCAATATGATCTAACCTAGTTGAATTAAACACAGTTTTTCTAGTCTGATTCTAATCAAACATCTGAACTAATATAATCTGGTCAAATGTAATCTAATATAATCTAGTTTAGTCAGGTCCAATTGAACCTAGTCTAGTCAAATGTAATCTAGTCTAGTCTGAATCTAATCTACTAAAATCGGATGCAATATAATCTAGTGGAGTCTATTCATTATTCGAGACTAGTATAATGTGATCTAGTCTAGTTGAACACATTTCTAATCAAATTGAATGTAATCTAATATTTTGGTTTGCACAGACAGTTTTTCAGTTCAGTAAAGTTTCCCAGTGAGTTGAGGTAGGATGCCTGACTCCTGTGTGGCGGTGTTACCTCGGTGTTTCTACGGTTTGATCCAGGAGGAGGTGGAGTTAACACTGAGCTCCTGCTTGAGCAGAGGCCCCTCCGGCTTGAACCACTCCTCTCCCAGGGAGGACGGCACACTGCTGGACTCTGAGCCGTCTGTGTGTGTGTGTGTGTGTGTGTGTGTGTGTGTGTGTGTGTGTGTGTGTGCAAGTCGGAGGGAATAGCACATGGAGTGTGTAGAGTGTTTCAGGTGAAAGGTCGGGGGTTAAAATAAAAAAAAAATATATAGAGATATTTTAGTGTTAACAAACAAGGTGGTAGTAGGCAAGATGATGGCAGGAAAACGGGGTGAAAAATGAATGGAAGATGAGGGAGCAGAGAAATGAAACAGAAGGGGAGGGGAGGAAGAGGCAGGAGGAGAGTGGGGTGAGAGAATGAGTGTGGGGAGAAGAGAGCGAGAACGGAAGAGTTAATGAATCACAGCATGGAAAAGTGAGAAAAGAGAAGCTATGGAGTGGACAGAGAGAGTGACAGACTGAGAGAGATAGACAGACAGAGCAGAACAATGAAGGAGCCTGATGTTATGACATGAGAACAGAAATGACGCTCATCCGATCTGGCTGTCCTGCCAGATCGGATTCAAAGCACCGCACATTGACACTTGAAGAGTTTCATTTCAAAACAAGGCATCCCGAAGCAGATTTCGTGACATTCAACTGATGCAAGAAAGTTCCAGTCAGCGTGTGATGTTAGCGAGCGATGAGGCTGGAGACGTTTTGTATTTTTACTCAATCAAATCCCATGAAAAGACCCAAATTATAGTAATAATATGAACACTCATTACTAACTCGATAGTATGCAATTCATAAACACAGTTATAAATGTTTTATTCTTGATTAATAAGCTTGACTATTATGCGTTGTCATACTTTATAAATGATGGATAAAACATGTATAACTGTGTTTATGAATTGCATACTAATGAGTTACCATTGAGTGTTCATGTCAACAATGCTTTATAAATGATGAATTAAGTGTTTACTAATGCTAAATAGTGTGTAGTTATTATAAAGTGCTACCAAAAATAGAATAACACCAATTGGATCTGTGTTGTTATACCTCTTTTTATGAAACAAAACATCTAAAGAAAAAAGACGGCGTTTTGAAATGAAACAGTTCAGCTAAATGCACACAGTAAAACACACAGAACTGTCTCAGCGATGGTGAGCACAGCGTACGCAGAGGGCCGACGTTCTCCTGCATGCCGCGTTGCCGAGTGACTGTGGACCCACCTCAGTGAGAAATCACCTGCGGAATCTGATCAATTGCATTTGTTTTCTTACCAGAATTCACAAGAGAAGAGAAAGCTCGTCAAGAACGGTTCCAGTCGAGTAAAGTCAGTCATTCCAACGTCAGCGCACATGGGCGTGCTGCAGCAGCCTCTGCAGGACCTCTGCAGTACAGAAGTGGGACGAGTACCCGGAGGGGACCTCCTCCACTCGCAGTTTGACGGTGTGAGTGAGAGGAATCATAGGATTAAATATCAATGCCATTCATTAGGCATTGATATTTGTGATTGGTGCTCTTCGTGCTGAACGATCTGAAGGGAGCGAGCGTTGTGGAGACGTCACACAAAATGATGGATGGTGAAATGTAACAAGTAATGTGTTTGTGTGTGTTGAGTCTCAGTGTTAGCTCTCAGGGCTGACTATTATTTTGAAATACAACAATACGCTATTCATATTTTGTCTGTATGGTGGTGTGTGCACCTTTACGGGGGAGGGGGGGGGGGGACTAAATACCATGAACTTTATATTGTTAGCTCATTGTTTAGTCCACTACCTGTATGTATGTGTGTACTTGGATATGCATGTGCTTGGGAAATATGTGTCTGTTTGGTACATGTGCGCGTTTTTTTTATGTGTTTTGTATTTTTTGGTGCACAGCACACACACTGTCAGAATATATCAGTCAGGACCATGCATCGACCGACAGCCCACTGCTGTCACTGAGGTACCACCCTACCCCCCTTGCTGCTCCTCCTCCTCCTCCTTCTCCTCCTCCTCCTCCTCCTCCTTCAATCCTCCGCCTACCTCCCTCCACCCTCGTACCTTTCCGGACGTTCCCGTCCGTCGTGCGCTGGAACTCCCCAGCGCTCAGCAGGAAGCAGGCCCGGTCATGCGGGTAGCGCTCGCGGCTGGTGGTGGAGCCAAGGCCCCCCGTGGCCGGGCTGCGATCGTCCCCGAGGACCTGGTCGATGGTGGGGCAGTCCTCGTTGGCCAGGGCAGCGTTGGCTGCGGCGTCGCCGTTCTGCTTGGAATCTGGGAGAAGGGGGACAGAGAGATGGGGGGGAGTGGTAGAAAGTTGAGAAGAGAGGAGGTGACAGAAGAGGAAAGAAAGGGATATTGAGTGTGGTGCAGGGAAAGCCGTGGTGAGAGGAGAGTAAACATGGAGAGGACAAGAAAGGAGGAAAGACGGCAGGAAAAGAGGGGGAAACAGGAGAGGAGGTGTGAAAGAGATGTGGAAGAAAATGTGTGTGTGGGGGGGGGGGGGGGGGGGGGGAAGAGAGTGAGGAGGAGGAGGGGGGGAGGTAGAGGAAGAGAAGATTAATGGTCCGGAGAGGACGAGGAGGAGGAGTATGAAGGGGGTGGACCCATTGAGAGAAACAGGGTAGGTATAAGGTTGAGAGTATAAAAGCAATACAAATGGAAAAGGGAGATAAAGAACGCAGAGGACGAGGAGGACGAGGAGGACGAGGAGGAAGGATTTGGAGATGAGTAACAGAAGCGGGTAAAGAACGGGAGTGTTGAGAAATAGAAAGAGAACAATAAAACCCGATGAGGAGGTAAAAAGAGAACGGAAGAGGGTGAAGAGAGAATGGAGAGACGACAGAAGAGAGGGGGGGAGAGAGGAGGGAGGGTGTAAAGGAACGTTAGTGCCTTGTGATAGCTATCCTGATCACATGACCAACACACTGCAGCAAGAGCAGGCAGCACACACACACTCACAGCATTTAACAGCACTGAATAAGAGAGACTAAACAAAGGAGTGGGACAAAATATATACTGCGCACACACACACACACACACACACACACACACACACACACACACACACACACACACTCTAAAGAGGAGATGCTGTAGCCTTCAACACAGCTGTCAAATCTAATTTGATATGATTTCCTGCCCAACAGTTACAGATACAAGCCAGAGCAATGGAACACACACACACAGACACACAAATGTCTCCACACAAAACGAGCCAGCACGTACGACGTGTTGTCCGAGCACAACAGAAATCAAAAGGGTTTGGTTCATTTGTTCTGAACGGACGCAGTGAAAAAGCATCCGGTCATCAGGACGAGATAATAAATATGGGGCTGTTCTTGTGAAAGGTGTTGGACTTTGAATGTCAAATAACATAACTATGTTTTTCTTTAGTATATAATCACCTTGTGAATTGACTCAGCTTAGAATGAGCCTCTTTAAAAAGTAAAAAAAAAACTAACACTGGCTCTAGATAGGGCCGTTTGCGGTTGTCATGACCATCATGAAGACGCAGTATGAAGACTTTTAACCAGGGGACCAGCGTTCGTGTCCCAAAGTGTTGTTGAGTTATTTTTGACATTAGGTTAGTGATGTTTGTGACATGAGAAACAAACTCAGTTTATTTCCCATGCCACATGTCCCCCATGATGCACCCATCTGTTTGGTGCTCATGGGGGAAAACTAAGTAAAACAAATACATGGTAGCCCAACTAGATGGTATAGAAGTCTTTGAGAAAATGACTTTACTTCTCTCTTGATTTATTCCCTCGGTAAATATTGTAAACATGAGTCAAATTGACAATCTCTACATCACTCCTCCAAATATGGTACCTTCTATTCATCGGTTGAGAAAAAAAACAACATGGCGACTACCGTAATCCAAGAGGGCGACGCCAAAATAGACAAACCCGAAGCTTCAGAACATCAGTCCACAAATCAAGGGGTGACATCACCATGACTTTGTCCGCTTCTTATATACAGTCTATCGTTATCTGCGAGCGCTGTACTGCATTAGAAAGTGACCTCAAGGGTTCTGACAAAGCAGAATAATGAGTTGGAATGAGAACGTGTTGCCGACACACTCGGCACACGGGAGAGGTTTTAGTTGGTTGCAATCTGCAACCTCACCGTTAGCTTCCGTCACATCCTACACACTGGACCTTTCATGGGCTTAATTGCATTCATTTTGCACTTTTTTAGTGCTAATCCCTAAAGATGTGCAAAACTGAAAAGAAGGAAAGTCGGATATGCCTGATTGGTATGAGATGCTGATTACATGTCAGTTTGGCAAGCCAATCTCAAGGCTTTTCATACTTATAAACCTCAAATCCGGAAAAGGGACACATTGCAACTCCACCACAGGCGGCAAATCTGCAACACACACACACACACACACACACACACACACACACACACTTGTGTATTGTCTCAGATGATGGACATGTCAATTAAAAGAGCCCAGCAGAGATGAGATGACCCGGATCAATGTTTTCAGGCAGGCAGAAAATACTGTATATCCATTCCATGATAATCTGAACATGTCAGCTCCGATGGTAAAAACATCTGGCCGTGAGAGGGAAAAGATGGATTTGTCGAGTGAAAGTCATACGTTTTTCTGCGGCTTTCTCGTCCCATCGTAAATTAAAATCTATTTTAGTGTCCTTCTCTCTAGGAAGAACGAGGACATCAGCAAGTTATTTACAGCTTCAAAACCTGTTAGATACGCACTTCTCCCATCAATTCAGTGCTTGAAATCTGACCTCTGGTCATCAGTTTGATGAGAAAATCGGAAACTCTTTACACGGTTTTATATAATTCTTCTTCTCGAGACCACTCGAGTGATTAACTTGAGTATTTGGAACTCTATAAGTAGTGAACTGAAGAGGGAAATACGACACATGTCTGATAGAGAAACACATCTTTTCTCTTCCAAGGCACACCATGTGCAAAACAACATCCAAGCTGCAAACACACACACACACACACACGTCCCATGTGCTCCACTGCTCAGCCACAGCGTTTCAACCCTCTCAAATCAAATTCAAGCCTTCTTAATCACTTTCCCAGTGAAAGTGAAACCATCACTCTAAATGTTGGTGTTTGGGGCCAAGATGTGATATTAGTTCACATACATGATTCAGAGGCCTTTAAATGAGTGTTTAATCAATTATCTAATCAACAGATTAGTTTATTAAAAAGACGCAACTATGTTGATAATTTATTATTAAGTTGATTACGTCAATTATATAGCAAAAAACATCTGTCTTTAATGGGTTTCCAGCTTCTCGAATGTTGAGGATTTACTTCCATCTCACATGAAAACATGATCTCAGTTCTGGTCAGTCACTCACCTGCCCTGTTGATCTCGATGATCTCCTCCTGTGCCAGTGGGCAGTCTCCAGTGCCCATCATGCTGCCAGATCCCACCATGCCCGGCCCAAGCACATTGCCCATCAGCCTGTGTGGTGAGGCGGTTGCCATAGCCAGGGCATCTGGCTTGCAGTAGTTGGGGCTGCCGGGCTGTGGCGCTCGGGGGATGTGCTTGTTCCTCTTCTTGGGGAGCTTCTGCTTGGCCATGGCCAGGGAGTAGTACATGCCGAAGTTGTTGACGATGACGGGCACAGGCATGGCGATGGTCAGCACACCGGCCAAGGCGCAGAGGGCACCAACCAGCATTCCTGACCATGTCTCAGGGTACATGTCCCCGTAGCCCAGCGTGGTCATGGTCACCACAGCCCACCAGAACCCGATGGGGATATTCTTGAAGTTGGTGTGTTTTGCAGCTGTTGGATCGGCAGGGTCGGCACCGATGCGTTCAGCATAATAGATCATGGTAGCAAAGATGAGGACGCCCAGCGCCAGGAAGATGATGAGCAGCAGGAACTCGTTGGTGCTCGCCCGCAGAGTGTGGCCCAGGACCCGTAAACCGACAAAGTGGCGGGTCAGCTTGAATATACGCAGGATACGGACGAAGCGCACCACGCGCAGGAAGCTCAGCGCGTCTTTGGCTGTTTTGGAGGAGAGGCCGCTCAGCGCCACCTCCAGGTAAAAGGGCACGATGGCCACAAAGTCTATGATGTTGAGGGTGCAGCGGAAGAACTCTGCTTTGTCAGGGCAGAAGACGACACGCGCCATCACCTCAATGGTGAACCAAATGACGCAGACGCCCTCCACATATGTCAGCCAGCCATCTGTGACTACCTCATACACTATCTGCAAGGTAGAAGAAAACAAAATCAAGGGTTAGTAGATTCTATAAAGACTTTACTCATTCATGTATTCATTACACAGTATATACCCAGAGGCAAGACGCCATGTTCCCCAAAAGTTGAAGATTCCCGAGCAATTCATCTTCCCTGTAACTATACATGTGGGTGTATAGAAAAAGAGGAAACACATCACTCATGTTAGGGTGATCCGGACTAACCTCTAGCCAACCCCCTTCCGGCACAGATCACCTGTAAAATGACCTTCATATCTACATAGCACTAAAAGCAGCAACAATTCCGTTCTTGCCCTTTTCAATATTAAGTCCAGCCACAAAATCCTGAGAAACAAAAGACAATTCAAACCCTTAAATATCGTTCATAAAAGAGCGACCTCTCATCATGTACTGCTAAACCAAATAATTAACTCAATGGGTACTTCCCTTCCCAGATTAGGTCATTACTACCTGGTGGTAGTGACCTTCTCTATCACCTGAGTGACCTTCTAACAACAAGGTATGTCTTATTAACGATTTTACAGAAAAATGTCAGTTTACTAATTATGAGCAGCCTGTGAAACCACGTCTGAGAAAAACAAAAAAAACAATGGCATTGCCGTTAGGGTTTGATCTTGTAGACAACAAGTCCATGGAAAGGGATGGTCTTACGATAGGATGCTCATACTTGCCAACCTTAAGACTTCAAAAGGGGAGGGTTTTTCAGGTTTTTTTCAGCGTTTCGCTGCATCGAGCAAAGCCTAACTTTGAGTTAGTGTGCGCTAAACCCAGGCGGCAAGCGAAGCTCAAACCGCTTTGTATCACCACCAGGAAATGTAATTTGTATGGTTGTCCGAGCGGGAGCAGTAGGACAGAAACAAATTGTGATAACTAAAGGGGGGGAGTGTGATAATAGGGAGATTAATAGGGAGACCCCAGGTGGAAACAGAGAGAGGGCGATGAAAAACAGAAGAAATAAAAAAAAAAATCTGGATACCTCAGCCCCTGCTTAATTTTTTTTGTCATTCATACTTGAATCTGTGCCTCCCGAATCTCCCAACATTATAAAACAGGAAAGCAGTGTCTCTATTATAGTCACATTAACGTCTCTAACACTAAAGAGAACACTTAAACTTCACCGTACCTCCTCATGCGTCACGTTGCCGACAGTGACGTTCTCTGTTTTGTTGTAGATGGTGTTGAAGGCTTCGTGGGTCTCCAGGCAGAAGGTGGAAATGGAGAGAAGGATGAAGAAGAGCGAGCCAAACGCCACATACTGCAGAGAGAGAAACAGAATGGGGAGGGGGTAAACATTTTGTTTACAGTTTGCACATCAAGCATACATCCTCTCCTTTTATTCAAGTTGCAGTACGGGAAGCTGTCACATCTGCACGCTTAGTACTTTGGTATTCTTGTGATTGCTTGTGGGGGAGGGGGGGTTGGGCCATTGCGGTATGTGCAAAGCAGTGGTTATGCCAATGGGCTGCAGACAGAGGGCACCAACAACACACTGAGGAGAGGGGAGGAATGTTGTTAATTCACTGCAAATGCCCTGACTGCTGCAATCCCATTGATAACAGCACAGTCCAAGACATAGAGGGAGAGAGGGACGGATGATGGATGGAGAGTGTAAAAGTAATGAGGTACACAGGGTCCCACACACACACCCAGAGCTCTGTGTGTGTGTGTGTGTGTGTGTGTGTGTGTGTGTGTGTGTGTGTGTGTGTGTGTGTGTGTGTGTGTGTGTGTGTGTGTGTGTGTGTGTGTTTGAAAGAGAGAAAGTGAAGAAGTAAATATGTTAAGAGAAAATAAGTGAATACATAAGCAACGGGGGAATAAGGAGATGAATGCATTACTGTGAGCACCGTTATGAAAGCGCACGTGTATCGTAGAACATATGTAGCTCCGCCACACGCCGTTTTTCTATCAGCTTATGATCAATGATTATTTGTCGTAGACCAACCATACAGAGACACACACACACTTCGTTAACCGTGCAACTGCCGAATCATTCATGTATTTTATGTAGCGTATTATCCGGGTTTTTTCTGTACAGTGCTCACGCATGTGTAATGAGATTTCCTTTTCTCCGCAGCATCCCCCTGCCCCCTACTCTTCCTTGCCCTCCCATCTCTCTCTCTCTCTCTCTCTCTCTCTCCTCCACCTTCCTATCCTTCTCTCTCTCCCTCTCCCTCTCCTCGATGCAGTGGGCTGCCTGGATGTGTCGTGGGGTCCTCCCAGTGTGTGCGGAGCAGCCGTCGTCTTCATAAACGCTAGGTTGTCCGTCAAGGACTCGCAACATCATTGCGGCTCGTTTTCTAAACCCCTTTCCTTCCTTTTTTAACCCTGACGTTGGTTTTCCCCAACCTCCCAACCGTGCAGATGCTGAGCTGCCTGGATACAGAGCTGCAGTATGCTGAGCTGCCTGGATACTGACCACATCTATAATTCACTGTTGGTACATATTTAGCATCTTCAGAAACTTCAGAGGAAAGGTTGATCAGATGTGACAAGAAGCAGCCGATCGAAGGGCCATCTGTGATATCGTAGCACAGATGCATATTCATGAAAAAACATGCAGTAGAACACAAGAGCGACACATTACATCCTTATAAAGTCCATGTGGCTAACATGTCTTCAGTTTCCTATTACACGTCCAGCAGACACAGGCTGTGTTCAGAATCTCACACTACCATAGTTGTCAATACTATGTATCAAGTAAAAATTAATAATTAGTGCATTCAAACTGCATAGACTGTAGAGTTTTGAGTATGCAAGAAATGCCCTGATGCACACTACGTAAGTTGTATTGTTTAAATATGTTTTAAGATCAGAAAGTGACTATTTAGATTCCTAATGGCTGGTTAGTTTATCCAAATAACACCTGTTTGGAAACTTTCTGCGAGATGTGAGAGACGCTGGCGTACTTAAGTGTGAAGGGTCAAATAAAATCAAATTGAATTGTTTGCGGCTTGTTTATGATTAAATACAACTTTTTTTAAATGTCTTTAGTAGATAAAGGGTCTTATAAAGCTACCCTTATAAAATGTAGCTGTAACTAAACCTCTTCTTTAGAAGTCCACTCTTGATCCAGAGGTGTTGGCTAACTACAGACCGATCTCTAACCTTCCCTTCCTCTCTAAGGTCCTTGAGAAGGTAGTCGTAAATCAGTGGTGTGACTTTCTACATAACAATAGTTTATTTGAGGACTTTCAGTCAGGATTTAGAAAGCATCATTGCACAGAGACAGCACTAGTGACAATTACTAATGACCTTCTAATTGCATCAGATAGGGGACTTTGTCTCTGTACTTGTCTTGTTAGACCTTAGTGCAGCGTTCGACACCATTTACCATCACATCTTATTACAGAGACTAGACCAGTCGATTGGCATTAAAGGTACTGCACTAAGCTGGTTTAAGTCGTATTTATCAGATAGATCTCAGTTTGTATATGAACGGAGTTCCACAAGGTTCTGTGCTTGGACCAATTGTATTCACCTTATATGTTTCCTTTAGGCAATATTTTCAGAAAACACTCCATGAACTTTAATTGTTATGCAGATGATACTAAATGATATCTATTGATCAAGCCAGATGAAACTGCTCTGCACTGGCTCCCGGTAAGATCAAGAATCAAATATAAAATCCTTCTCCTTGCCTACTAAGTCAAATGATGCACCATCATATCTTAGGGATATTATAGTGCCATATTACTCCACTAGAGAGCTCCACTCACTGAATGCGGGGCTACGTGTGGTTCATAGAGTCTTAGAAAGTAGGATGGGAGCCAGAGCTTTCAATTATCAAGCTCTTCTTCTGTGAAACCAGCTTCCACTTTCAGTTTTAAGACTTTCCTCTTTGATAGCGCGTATATACAGTTAGGCTGGCTCAGGTTTATAGTTAGGCTGGCTCAGGTTTATAGTTAGGCTGGCTCAGGTTTGCCCTGGTCCAGCCCCTAGATATGCTGCTATAGGCTTAGACTGCGGGGGGACATCTTAGGATACACTGAGCTCCTCTCTCCTCTTCTCTCTCTCCTTCTGGATGAATTAATTTCTCTTCAATGCACATTACTAACTCTACTTCTTCCCCGGAGTCTTTGTGCTTTCTCGCCTCTCAAGTCTCCATGGATCGTGGCTGTGTCTAGAGCTGGTCCTGCCTCCTGCCATGGCGGCACTGCTGATGCCCCTCCTCTCTATCTCCTTTTGTTTCATGGATCGTGGTTATCTGGATCGTGGTCCATGCCTACAATTCATTATATGAATAATTTCTGTCATATTTATTGAATGTGCCGTAACTCTGTTAGCGTTATTCATTCTGTACACATGACATATACTGCACTCGGGACAGGGATGTTGTATGTGTACAGATTGTAAAGCCCTCTGAGGCAAATTTCTAATTTGGGATTCTGGGCTATACAAAATAAACTGAATTGAATTGAATTGGCTCTGGCAATAGACTTTCAAGTTTTTATGTTACCTGAATGCTTCCCTACTTCAGCCGACACACTTGTGAAACTGCAGTAACGTGAGTTGAAGAGTGCAAAACCGTTGTACCGCCGGCTCTCGCCTGACTTCCATTGCTCCTGAGGTAGTGTTAGTATGGCATGGATAGCTTCTGAGCGAGGTGAATGGCTTTGCACTCAGCACCTGGTGTAACCAGGGAGGGAGTGAGCGAAGGGGTATTCAGTTGGTTGCAAACTGCAACCACAGCGCTAGATACAACCACCTGGGTTAAAGGGATAGTGCATCCCTTTAACTTTTTCTGTCACACCCCACTTTGGAGGAAGAAAAATGTGCATTATTATTGAAATAACAACGTTTTGTGACCTCCATGTAGGAGAATGTGTGGCCTCCATCTGTGCTTTTTCAAATAATAGAATAAAGAAAATCATCAGACAAAAACAAATAAAATGTGCAAGCATTTTGTTAAAACAATGCAAATAAAGTTCTATCTGTGCAAAAAAAATAAAAAATTGGAAAAAGAATAGCTTTCGTGGCTTCAATTAACCTGTTTTGCACTGAATATATATATGCAAGATAATAACAATAAAGTGCAACCAAACAAGTTAAAATATTTGGCAATAAAGAGTTTTACACTGCATATCTTTTTAAAACAACATTAACGTGCAGTGCAAAACAAAACAGAATTAGTGCAGATATGTTTAAGCCATCAAGTTGTATCAGTATTAGTTGCTGCAATGAGCCTGCTTTCCACTACAAATCATTTTTAAACGTGGTTGCAGGCTTGATACGGCCACTCTCAATTCATGCTCAATGTTGAGCTTAGATCTGTATTTTGTTTTAAGAGAGGCAACAGCAGAAAAGCCGATCTCATAGCAGCTGAATTAAGTGCCAGCTGGCGCTAGACTTTGATAGAAAAACAGTGGTCTCAGTGACACAGCAATTGTCATTCTTTAATTCAACCTGTGATCTATGAAGATAAATACAAATGTGTGTCGTCTGCATAGCTATGAAATGTCATACTAGGTTTGACCAAGTGGGAGTATTTACAGTGAGAATTGACCTGATAAATTGGGCATTTTGTCATATTAAGAAAAATAATGGATGTAACTAATACCATTAATGATGGCTCTGGCGCATAATTTATATTATTAATTACACCGTAGTTACACCCAAACTCAGCAACCCACTTAAGACAATGTAAAACCAGTATAGTGTGCATGTGTAAATATGCCTTCAAGTTGTGTGTGTGTGTGTGTGTGTGTGTGTGTGTGTGTGTGTGTGTGTGTGTGTGTGTGTGTGTGTGTGTGTGTGTGTGTGTGTGTGTGTGTGTCAGGTCAGTGATGAAGACAGACAGATGAAGTATTTCTCTAATCCTCAGGGAACTCATCGAGTCCCACAGCTTATTATCATGGTCTAATTTAACACTGCTATCTAGAGCTGCCCTCGATACACACAAACACACATCACACATTCACACACACACACACACACACACACACACACACACACACGTTCTTGAGCATTTTCAGGGTTCTGGACAGTTATTAAAAGCAGATAAATATGGAAACACAGCATAAACATCCCCTTGTTTAATTGCTGTTGCTGCTGCTTCGCTGCCGGCCCGCCCTTTGAGTTTCTACATTGACTTTGCCGTTGATAATGGTCATACATAATAGAAGGCTTCATTTAATTTCATTAAACATTTAATTTATATACATTTTAGTGTGTAAATGATTAGAATCATGTGCTCTGCGTAACATAGAGTGTATCTGACAAATATCGCTCTTCATTACATCACATTACATTTCATTTAGCTGACACTTTTATCCAAAGTGACTTAAAATAAGTGCATTCAAACTTCATGTGATGTTCTTTTAAGTTACTAACCCTATCTGGGGTTGCTATTCTCAATACCGCATTTCGACAATAAATAGCTGGCAATCCACTAATTAATGGAGCCATGGAAGTCAATGCATTTTTCAACAGATCTTACAAATATTTTACAATAAAAGCGTTGTGTTAAAAAAAGAAAGGATTTCCAACACAGAAAAGCTGGAGTGCTTTTCATTTGAAATGGAAACAGGAAGTGTTGAGTTAAGAGTAAATAGTTATATTTGTTCATGTCTATGACATATTATATAGACACTGAAACTGCAACCATAAGAAAGATTGTATGGCAATCCATTCAATAGTTCTCGAGATTCTTCACTTAATACCCTAACTGTCCGTCTCAAGGTGGTGAGGAACATCAAGTTAATATCTATACAGAGTGATATGGAAATCCACCTGATCGATTGTTGTTGAGATATTTCAGTGTGATGAACTGATCGAGCAACTAACAGAATAATTTGATAATTTCTAGAGCCATGCTGTTTACATGACTAGAAATACATCTTCTGTTGTCTCCTTAAGGATTACATGTGCTTTGTTGGGTATTGAGGGCAAATAACCTTAATCAGAATATGTCCACTGGACAATCAGACTTGAATGTTGATAGCTCCTGCACATACTGTATATTTGGTTCCATTCACGTTTCATTTAACATCTTTGATGTGCTATGTTTGACGAGAAAACACTTTGGCAGGTAATAAGCCATCATTTGGGGTCATAGTCGGTTTGCATAATAATGTCATCGTCTAACTGGTGGGCTTTGGCTTCCACTGTGGCCAGAAGAAGGTTAAAAGACTAAGTAGTTTTGCACATGAAGATTGACACGTGGATTTACCCAGTGAATATGATGCACCACTAATACTATTTTACAACCAGAATGAAACAAACACTTGTATCTCAATCAAACGTCTGTATAACAAAGCAAGACCAATCAGCTATCGAATTGAGTCATTATCCTTAGTGATGAAAAATAAAGAGCAGCAGGAACATTTTCATAGATCAAGAGAATCATTTTGCTTTCTATAATATTTATGCCAGCAATTGAGATGTGCTTTTTTGCAGAGCCATTCGTCCACTCTTGGTTAAAGTCATCAGTTATTTAATGAAAACAAACTACATAATAGTTATGGTCAGCATTTTGTCAACAATAGCTATAACATTCAATTGGCCCAACTTTTATTGTGAAGCTGTTACAGGAAACACAATGTATTTGTCGTCATGGTTAGTGCTGACAGCCAGCGTTCATCTAAAATGCTAAACCTTTTTGTTTGGTGAAGAGCTGCAAGAAACTGACACCTCAGCAATCTAACCATCTTCATGACCTGCTGTTGCGTGGAAAAATACTTGCACTGTGTGCAGCATGAAATCGGTTGCAACTATATAGTACATATACATGTAGAATACATTTCCTTCTATTTAATAATGATATTTTAAATAAAAGTGCTGTGTATAAGAACTTCACAACTCACTATATCTGTTTATTTATTTTAAATTTTCCTGATATCATCCGAGCCACAATTACCACTGAATGATTTTAAGAGAAGGCTAAAAAAAAAAAGAAAGTAAAACATGTAGTTTAAAAATTTAAAAAAGTCAAATAAAAAATAAATAAAACACTACATCTACATTCTGAGCGTTGTTCGACCTACAAGACAAAATAGTTCATTCTAGTCTTTCTCTTTTTCCCTCTTCCTACTTTCCTTGATACCTCCCTGCTCTGTCCTCTCACATTCCCTTGCTTCTGTCACTCATACCAAATGACCTAAATCTCTTTCCTTATTCCTCCTCTGGACAATCTCCTCTCTTTCTTTAGCTTTCTCTCTTTATCTTCTTCATAACTGACTACTGCTGTCCCTCCTGTCTCTGCTATTTCTCCTCTATTTCTGTCAGTCTTTTTATACCTTTCTCCTTCATATGTGTTCTTCCTTTTCTGTCGTCTCTTAGTATCGTTAGATCCAGTGGCGGCTGGTGGCAATTCTTTTTGGTAGGGCCATCTAATCAATTTCAGCAAACATCCCCGTATGATTCAATGCAAAAAAAAGAAGGTATCACGCATTACTACCGTGCAGTTCAATATTTAACATTTATTCCAACACTTTGACATAATAAGGACATCTTATTCATACTTTTCAGTATATTATTATAAATATACAGCACATATATATATATATATATATATATATATATATATATATATATATATATATATATATATATATATCATGTCGCATACCCCTCCAAAAGATAGTCCTGCACTTGACTGATGATTTCAAATGTATTGATAAATTCCCAAAACCAACGTAAGAGCTGTATACAAAGGCACAAAAACGATAATTATGTTTGCTTACTCCTCGTTTGCATTAACACACACACACACACACACACACACACACACACGCTAATTTCCTTAAAACATACAGTTATTACATTTAGTACAACTTTAACTAACCGTGTGCCTCTTCCGCGGAGTGCTAACTGTTTATAATTTGTATTAAAAAAAGACCATATTTTCCGTAGCTTTTGACATACAATGCGACTTCAAAATAAAAGCATCTCATTTTAAAACAGGAAACCAGATCAATGTAGCTTAACGCTGGTAAAAAAGCCAGAACACAAATTGGGTTACTTACATATCATATGATAACCGCCAGCATGCCGTCAAACTGCTCGTTTTGTGCCGTCTTTGACATGCCTTTAAAAACGCTGGCTGTCTTACGGCGCTCCTCCAGCACTCCGAGGAGTCAGTCTCGTCATGCAAGGCCAACTCAAAAGCCCCACAAGACTTCACAGAATCAATTGTTTTGGATTAAATGTGCCCGTTTTTATCCACCTCATTGTGTTTCTTCACCGCAGTCCTGTGACCGTCGTCCAGCTGGGCAGCTAAATATGCTAGCTTGAGTTATCCATGTGTGTCGTGATCTCATGTTTTCTTAATTTTTCCGACAAGTGCTTCATGTCCCTTACTCCCGTATCTGTCCATGCTGGATCGGTCCCCGTCGATTTAAAAAGCAAGCATTGAAAGCAAAATACGGCGTTAGCACGACTACATCCAGCAGCTAGCTTAGCCAAACCGTCCTGGTGTAGCTAAGCCGTCTCTACAGAAGCTGCTTCCCTTTCACGCCAGTCTGTTGTCTTATGGTGAGGTCCGGCTGATCTGGGACCAGGTGTTTTTCCTGTAGTTTCTCTGCCAAAGTTCTTATCTCAAACGGGTGTTGGAGGAGAGACTTTACCGAGTTAGCGTTTGGTATTCTTTGAAGAGCAGTGCTCGCCATGTTGGTATAATAGGTGGCGCCTCGAGAGACTAGACCTGACGGGAACGCGAGACGGGAACGCGCACCGCGGGGCCAACTGAGAATGGCCCTGCGGTGAATCTTTTTTAGGGCGCTGATTGGCTAAATTGTATGTCACTCATTTATATATTTAATCAGTGATTGGCTAAACTGCTTATTAGACCCGTCTTTCTTGAGCTAAACGGATCTGGCCCCAGCACGGGGGCAGCTGAGACGTGCACGGGCGGAGAGGACAAGCAGAAAAAGCATATATTTTGCGCAGATATCCTATTTTACAAATATTACTGGGAATATTCCATATCTTAAAAACACAAATATTGACAATTTGTATAATTTCGGTTAATATAATAATGGTTAGATCTCTCCTTGTTTAATCCTTGTTTTCAGCAGAAAAGCGGTCTATAGCACCAAACACTGGACAGACAATGTTAGCAATTCGCTGAACACAGTGGAACATTTAGATTACGGTGACCAGATGTCTCGGTTTGTCTGGGATTGTCTCTGTAGGGGCCTTCCACTCACAGAGATAAGCATTGGAGTTGGGCTTAGGTGCATTGTGAGCCAGGCGGCAGGCAAAACTGGGAACCTAGGCGTGCAGACCCCGCAGACTGGCTCGAGGGACTTGAAATGTCCGGGAAAGGGCGCCAACTAGTTCTGCTAGGGGACTTCAATGCTCAAGTGGGTAACAATGGTGAAACCTAGAGGGGGGTGATTAGGAGGAACTGTCTTCCTGATCTGATCCCAAGTGGTGCTTTGTTTTTCTGTGCTAGTCATAGATTGGCCAGAGTTCAGGGAAACTAAGGAGAAGGACTTTTGGTTGGCATCAAGGAAGTTCTGGCAAACTGTTAGATGACTCAGAAATCAGGGCTTGGCTCAGGCTGTGTTCAGCAGGGGAGAAGAACTGTGAACCTAGACTGGGGATAATGTCTGAGCACTTTGAGGAACTCCAGACCAACACGTCCTCCATGGAGGAGGCCTAGATGGCAAGGCGTCACAGTTGGATGAGACTCTGGACATTGTTGAGGCAGTTTGCCATTTAGTCGGACGCCTGTGTAGTTTAAAAGGTACCTTACAATCATTAATGATATTACACTGTGTTTACTAGTGTAATTATACAGTTTAAGTAAACTATATTTTGATAATATGTGCCCCCTAGTGGCCATAAGTCAATTAATGCACTTATAGACGAAAACATTTTCCAAACATCTTAATATCCAGCTATTAGCTAAACTCGCAAATTAGAGCAAAAAGCAACAAAAGAACACAAGCTTCTTAAAAGCATGTAAGTGCTCTTACACAGTTGGCTTGTGTTAGCACATATGGAAGGAAACACTAAAACATCATCCGGTGACTCAGAAAATACTCATTACCTAAGTACTTAGCTAATAATGTCAATATGAGAGTGAAGGGATAAAGTCAAACAGCAAAAAGGAAGTGCGTACATCAGCAAGAAAGATTGATTTAAAGAAAGAGGGGCTGATTGAAGGATTTTTTTTTTTTTCCAAAAAGGAAAGAAATAAGGAGAAACAATTAATAAGATGAGGCCAGAAGTGCTCTGAGCATGGGACAGAGGATCAAACGCTTCTAATTAAAGCCATTTAGCTCATCACACTCACCCCACACTGACATTTATGTTAGTTGAGAGAGGTAGAGAAAGAAAAGAGTAACGGGTACTATTACAGTTACAGAAAGAGAACGTCGTAGTACAATAGATGAGAGAAAATAACCTGTGACCTCCAGCTGGTGGATTTACTGTGAGACTCATTGACGCAGTCTCCTACAATTATTTTTAAAGTTTATATTCTACCAATTTGTATGGCCAAATATGTTCTGAAATTAAAGACTGTTTATGTTCCAAACATCTGATCTGACTGTAACACAGGAGACAGCTGTGTGTTTCCTGACACTCAGTCTTGTTTTTTTGTTTAAATCATGACTATTCTTAAACTCAAACTTTAAACCCCCCCCCAAAAAAAAACTTGAACCCAAAACGTTTTTATTTATTTTTTACAACAGTGGACTCACTCCCAACTCGTCAAATACCGCTGCGTCCATGACAGCTTGGACATGTTATGGTGTCATACGTGTCACTTTCCACGTGGGTCGGTATTAGAGGCAGAGGGCACTGACCAAGTTGATCATAAAAACACTTCTGTGTGTCGTTCTAGAGGGCAGTTACAAAACGATGCATTGTGCTGTTTGAGTTGGAGGAGAATAAAATGACTAATAACAACTAGTAATAGGACTAAATGGGACGTATTATTCCAAATCCAGACTGTAGAACGCCTTTCACATGTGTGTATCCACAACTAAATGCCACTGTGATACTTCATAAGTTCCATTACACATTCTCTCTTGTAGTGACGCAGCAATCAGGATGTCCTCTCTTCCACTGCAGAAAAGATACACACACAGTGTGCCCTTGTAAAGGTGACTTCACTACAAATAGCCTGGCCCTAGATTTGCATACTGTTTACTCCCCAGGGGGAGGATACAGCAGTATGCTTGCCTGGGATCCCTCCACACACACACACACACACACACACACACACACACACACACACACACACACACACACACACACACACACACACACACACACATTTCAAGTGCGAGTTCTGCCAAGTCAGTAAGAATTTGACAGGACAGGCCGTGTGATCATGTGTGTGTATGTGAGGGAGTGAGACATGAAAGACGCAGCAGTAGAGGTTGAGGTGCAACAGACAAACTGTATGTGGTCCTGTAGCCGGGTGCTGTTTCAGACAGTAGCTCCCGGTGCGCCGCATTAGCTCCCGGTGCGCTACAGTAGCCGGGATGTCTCCGCTTACTCCCCTCTGAGGATTCACCCTCTTGTCCCACTTCTTTTCCGCTTGTTTTATACCCATTCATCACTTGCTCTTTATCTAGTTTGTTTGTCTGGCTGCCTTTATCCTCGCTGCACTGCAGCTCATGGTTGTCTGCACCCCCTTCCCCCACCGACCTGTTTGCTGTCTCATCCTCTCTCGCTGTTACTGACAGATGGCGGCACGCAGGAGGTGTCAAAGATCAGCCTTGACACAAACAAGCAACACAGGTCTGACAATGCTGCAATTGGGTATTATAACTGTTCATGTTAGCTGTTAAGTGTGTAAGGGCGACACAAGTTCGATTTCCAAATCAAAAATGTTAGCTTTGCCTTTCGACCTTCAAAAGTCAAAAGCAGAATCGGGGATTCTAACAGGATATTTTCTCTCCTTCTCTTCACCCAACTCTTTCTTGTCTTCACCCAACATGCATCAAAGAGTCAGGTTGTCATGTTTGGTACCATGGTGGTGTCTTCAAAAGATACCTTTTCCAACTAGTGCTACGCACAAATGGTGAGCGGATGAATAAAGCATTGTTCGTCAGTCTTCATGCTAAGCTAGGCTAGCTCCAGCACCGTTCTTAACACGCGGACATGAGATCCACATTCTCTCGCTCTTGGTAACAAGGTGTCTCCTTAAATGTTGAACTACTTCTTTAAGACAACCACGAAGAGTGACGTATTCTGTATGAACATTTCATACTTTGTATATCTGGTTTACTCATCTGTTCCTAATGCTCCCGGGACAGTGCCGCAACGACACACACACACACACACACACACGCGCGCGCCTTCTAAACAACAGTGCTATCCGCCAGAGTATAACTCGTAATAATTAAAGTGCATGCCTTATTTGGGAATACTATTCCTTATTTGATGGGCTATTTGGGACTTTTTGGAGGGATTTGGACATTGATTTCCGTTGTGGACGATGCTACAGAGCAGTCGTGGGTGAGCCTCGACGCTTGAATTAACGCAAATGCTTGGAAGCTTTGACTATTGTCTTGGTAATCAAGCCCAGTGGTATTTTATACATAATTGTCAATACACACTGAATATGCACCAAGTTGCATTCTCAATATATATTAGAAAGTTGACATCAAAGAAACGACCCCAGACTCGGTTCCTCCCCACCCCACCATAGCTGACCATCCTCAGCCTTGCATACATCTCCCAAAGCACTCAGATAGTAATTGCCGTCCGGCCTTCGCCAGACGTATGCGTAAGCAAAGCCGGACTGCACTGAATCAGCAAGGAGGGGGGGTTAGTGGTGGTCGGGGGAAGAGGATCGATGGGACTCGTTTGGATGAAAAACAAAAGAGCTCAGCCTTGATGTCGTTTCATCATAAATCGATAGATTAAATCCCATCAATCACAACACATCTCCATAAGTCATAAACACAGCCAGTCGGACGGAGTTTGGATCTTCTTTCCCCGGCGTACGCCAGGAGAATGACTATTTAACGTCATTTGGGGAGGGCGGGAAGACATTTTCCTGGGCTATATTAATTATGCTACGCGAGGCAGTTTGTGCTTGGAGAGATTGTGCGTAAAGACGGGCGGAGAAGACAAGTTACAGGCTAATGTAACGCCTGGAGCTCCCAACTGCGCCATAATGACACGCACCAACGGATACCTAAGGTAGAACAGTGGAAGGGAGGCAGGAGGAGGAGGAGAGGTGCTGTCACAAAGCGACAGGGCTCTGGCACTGAGAGAGCCACCCATCCGCACGCCGGCCACAGCAGTAAAACAGCCCCGAGCCACACTGCAGAACCTGCTGCCTCCAAGTGTCTGTGCATGTAGATTGAGTTCCCTTAGTTGGTTTAATAAGCCCCCCAAAAAATATAGAACGGCTTAGTTGGGAGTAAGTGTACGTACATCCTGAGAACCGGAATCAACAAACGACTAAATCCTGATTAAGAGAAGCTTAAACTAAAAATATGGTGGGAAAACAAGCAGGGAACCCAAGCAAGAAACCTGAAAAATAAGACCAGTTTGAGAATGACCCCCCCCCCCTTCCTAGCACCCTGCTCTGCTGTAGCACTGCTGCAGGCCGCAGATTGCTGCAGTGCTTCATTCGGTGCAGAGGTAGCTCCAATACGCTAAGTAGGGAGGACGGGGCTCTGCCAAATAGTGCCCCAGGCTGCCAAAGCTCAGAGTGAGGGCCAAAAGTAGCTGCTGTCAGAAAGTGAATACTGCACGCACCTGGGGGGGACCGGCCACTGAAGACTTGTACAAGCCACTGAAGAACAATCGGTTAATACGGGTGGTTCATGCAAATGTCAAAATTTATCTTTTATTCAGGTTTTTATTAATCGTCTCCCGACAATGTGCACTGGATTGACGCTTCAGCTTCAGGACAAAAAGCAACGGAGTGACAGCAAAATGAAGTGAAGACCTTGACCTTGTATGCTGCATCATCCTGAATTCTAACGCCAGTATGTGAGAACTTAGTCGAGCAGCTCAGGCAAACGTTCACAAGACTTTCTGCCCTGATATGAAACCTGATATGTACTTGTTGTCCTCATCCAGCAATTCATTTAAAACATTCCTTTTTTATTATTATTAGTGTATTAATTGTTAAAAGTGGAGTAAGCCAGGGTAGCTGGATGAAGCCTCCCACTGTCCACTAGAATGATTGACAGCTTGGCCCCGCCTGCATTCCCCGTATTGATGTTTTAACTGGCTGGTTAGATGAGGTCATCAGCTGAGGGGGGAGCCCCGCTAAGGTCATATATTGATCTCCTTTGTGTGTGTGTGTGTGTGTGTGTGTGTGTGTGTGTGTGTTGGTATATCAGTGTACGCGTTCTTGGCTTGTGAAAAAACGTGGGGCATGACCTGAGATCCCTGCAGATTTGAGCATGTATATACAGTTTTCTAGATTTTATTTTATTATAAATTAATGCTATTGGTCACCCTTTACCTCTCTATATGGCTTTTGCAAATATTTAAACTATGTAAAGTAGTAAAAGGAGCTTGTGACTAAATCTAGTAACTCCATTGGATTGTCAAACTGGCAGAAAAACCTCCTTTTCTTGTGCCGCACACAGCAGAGCTGAAAGAGACGGGACGTGGCGTGGCGATATCGTCAGACTTTCTCTGAAGTAGTGTTCCCCACAGTTTCATGGTCAGCAGAAAATATTTTTCACTTCTCAGAAGCAGTCAGCCCAGGGGATTCAACTCAGCGGGTCAGGGACGGCCGCTCAGTGTGGGAGGATCCCTTCATGGGACCTCGCCACAGCGCTGGAGAGTTTCTCACAAGCAAGACGGCGCTTTACTTCCTGTCCCCTGCCAACAGTCGACGTTAAGGTCTTTTAACCATGACCACAATCTTTGCCGAAAGCGGTTCTTCTTTACCGTGACCACCACCTTTCCCTCGTCTTGATTTATAGCGGCAAAAGACGACGCAACATCAGCTCAATAATGGCAAAACCTTGCAGACCTGTGGCGTTGAGAGCCAAACTGAGCTAGTTTTATTTTGCGTAGTGTTTCATAGAGGAAGACTGATGTGCCATCGGGGAAAAAAACAGCGCGGACCCCTTGGACCACTTTTACGATGTTCTCCGGCCATCTTTTAAACCTAACTGGACAGCTCTGTTAATTCGGAGCAGGGTTTCTGATGCAGAGGACAGAGTTGGAGTTCAGTCAACTTTTGGTGCAACACAGCGTCATCGAGCAAGGTCCTGCGTCCGTTATCATAAACATGTGCAAGCACACATTCCTGGTAATGTGAATATTGCCTTTCTCCACCTTGTGATCTTCATGTAAGATACAAGTACCACAGTAATGACTGTGATCTAATGTGACGACCCTCTCTGCCCCTGGCCGTTATCCCTGCAGGGTTGCAGGTGCGCGTGGCAGAGGGTGGTCAGGAGAGTGGGGACACCTGTGCTAATTAGCAGCACTGGTAACACATGTGCCTTGTGTGCCAGTGCACTCTCTTAAAAGGCCGTCTGGTCTGAGCTGGCCTCCCTCTCCGTCCTGAGACACCCGTTTGGCTCTGTGTTCAAGATTATGGTTTGTCTCTACACTATACAACATTACATCCACACTTTCCACTCATGCACTCACCTCCACTACTGGAAGTACTGACTCCACACGCCGCTGTTAGCCTAGGCCTAGGTTGTATTTTATGTTTTGATCTACGCATGAGTATTTTTAGTTGCCCAACCCTAAAGAACCTTTGGAAATTCTTATGAGCATTTGTGTTGTTTGTACTGATTTTGGAAGGCACACAATGAGGCGTATGGGTTCTTTCAGAGGGGCCAACGTTTGTTCCCAGTTTGACCCTGCGCACAGCACCTGCAATACGACAATTACCTCGGTATTGCGTCAGCTACACCGAGATACATCAGGGAATAAGTGTTTATCTGGGCCCTCGCATCTTTCACTCCCCACGTCTTTCCTTCCCTTGCTCTCTTCAGTGTGAGCCATCCTTTGTCCTTGGTGTGGTCTTGCGAGGGATCACTTTGGCTGACACCTAGACTCTGTTTTTAGCCTCAATTTCAGTTGGTCGGACGTTTTGGTCCGGACTAAAATATCTTTGTCAGCTATTTGATGGATTGCCATGAAATATTATATAGATATTCCCAGTTCCCAGAAGACGAATGCCACTGATTTAGTTCATCCCTGTGGACCAAAGACTGGTGTCTGCTCAAATGTCATTACTTTGTACAATTTGTTGTCTAACCACATTTGGAGGCAAGCTATTCCGAAAAATCACACTCTCAGGCGAAGGGGAAAGATCCTGCTGTCATGGAGAAGTGCAATACGCATTGGTTGTTCAAATGGGTGCTTTTGTGCTGTTGCACTCAGTTGTACATAAAAGCAATAGGAGTAGTTTTGCGAAGACCAAAGTGTTCTTTTCTTTTTTTGTGGGATCCGGAACTAAATTTAGTTCCTAAAGAGGTTCTTGGGTTCCCTAAAAATGTTCCTCCATGTAAGCTGCATCTTTTTCCACCAGTGACGTGTGAACAAACAAATGGGCACTTATCTGCTAAATTTCCCCCACAGATATTTGGAAGATGTACCCAAAAACACAATGAAAGATGTCCTTTCCAGAAAACCCATAAAAAATTAATTCTCATGAGACCGAAATGCACACAAAAAGTACATAATGGAGGGAAGGTTAGTGGTCTGATATAGCCTCACGGTCAGGAAGGACTCGAAAAACGGAGAAAGATGTCTGCGTTCATAAAGTGAACTGCTCCGAGGTTTCTGGAGGATGAAGGTGATTTGCATCTGGGAGAGAAGAGGGATTGCGTGGCTTTTTTTCTTCCCAATTCTTCTGGTACACTTAGCCTTTCGAACGCAGCACATTGCAACTGCATCGTACACTGATGTAAAGAAATGCCCGGGGGTGCATTAACTAGCTGGCTTCCTTTTACTTGCTTCCTTCCTTCCTTACTTCCAATTTCTTTCCTTCCTACTTTATTTCTGTTATTTTTGTTCTGTCCTCATTCCTTGCTGTCTTTGGGCCTTCTTTCCTTCTATCCTTTCATTCTTCAATTTATTTATTCTTTGGTCAAATCCACACGTTGGCTCCGTGATGAAATTGTAAACATAGAAAGAACATAGTAGACTAAAATATAGGGTATAGTATTAGGTGTGTGTGTGTGTGTGTGTGTGTGTGTGTGTGTGTGTGCGCGCTAGATGTCCCCAGAGTTATGTAAGAACAGCACAAGACCTCAGGGACGACAAGAATGAGAGCAGGATAATGGAATGTGATGGTATGCAGAGGGACAAACCCAAAGACAGAGAGGACAGCGTTTACACACAGATTATGAGGAGATCATTTTCTCAAAAACACCAGTTTGTTATGTCCTGTTATGTCTGACCCTCTTATGACTGCACTTTTCTCCTTTACATTTTGGTGACACATTTAGGCCTGCTTCCTAGCACTGGCAAACCTTCCCCAACACAGCTCACTGAGGTGAGGCCGGCAAAACAGAAGGCAGTGCACTTTTCTTTTTCTGCTTAGTTCTCCTGTTTTCCCTGATGGCTGCAGTGCTCCACAATGCCATTCACATTTGTCCTTGCAGAAATTCTCCTCACGATTCCCCCCCCCCACCCTCTCCTGAAACGAAAATATCTTTCTTTCAGTCACAACTTAAAAGACATTTTTCCTCAGGAACTTATACCAAGCTACAGCTAAGGGGAGAGTCACTATTGGATTCAGCAGTCTGGTTTACCGCAGTGCAACGCACATTTAGTTGGACTGAGGAAGGTGACTGGCATGAACATTCCACTGTCCGCACAGAAATATCTCTAAATATCCTTGTCGGTGGGTTTAGGATGGTCGTCCCGCTGCAATGTTCTAAAAAAGGGGCAACGAGTCCTGCACTGTTCACCCGATATGTATGAACGCCCTCAAACACCCTTAAAGCTGAAAGTCAGCACTTCAACCTCACAGACAATATTTCATTCAGAGGCTGTACGTACAAGGACAAGAGTCTACAGCAGCTGGCGAGCTCCAGTTCTGAAAAGTGAAGCCAATGCGCAGTTGCCTTTAAACTTGCATTCTCTCTACTGGCCATCAGGGGGCGGCGACTCTGGTTGCATAGAAGTCTATATAAATTGACTCTACTTCTCTCTTGATTTATTCCCTCGGTAAACATTGTAAATATGAGTTTATGATCTCACTCTAGTTCAAAGTCTTCTTCAATATAATGGTGTTCATTTTGTAAATGATGGTCCAATAGATGTTAATGTTTGAATCATATTTGTCAACTCATATTCCATTGGTGGCTGCATAGTATGATGTCATGTTTTTTATTACCCACCCGACTAGTTATGAGAGCCGATCCGCACCACCTTACCCGCAGAAATATGTGTTAATCAACCACCCTGAAGACGATGTAAAGGTTTTACGAAGATTTTCATACCCATACTAAAACTGGTGTATCTCCTCAACCACAAGCGCTATTTGAACAATTCTGGTCCTATAATAACAATAACACTTCTGAGATTAGTTTACATGTGTATATATAGCAGTAGATGTGTTACTGGTAAAAAGTGGTTGATGATGAAACAGAAGAAATGAAGAAAATAAAAATAATAGAATACAAAAAACTTCCAGGATTAATATCTCATAAAATGACGCAGCAGAATGCTTTAATCATCTCAATCATCATAGCACATTATGTTAAGAGTCTCTCTGCAAATTTTGACATTGATAAAGTGAAATATTTTTTTTTTTAGACAGGGTTTAGTACAAACGGTTTAGGCGAATCTCCAAATGGAGCGTTTATGATTTTTGTGTGATGTTTACATTTTGTCATGTAACACGCTATTTATTTCACTTTTATATCACTTATGGTGTTCAATACATCCACATACAGCTGTAACATACACTAAATCAACCCAAATAATGATTTTGTGCCCTCAAATCACAAAGTATTTGCTTATGGATCATAACTCTACACAACTTCCATCATATCTTCGCCATCCAAACTCCGATTTGAGTCTAAGACACTTCCTTTTAACCATGAGAGCTTAGGGGGGCTTTCCAGCGTTCCAAATGACATTGACAGCACTTTTACCCACCCACGACCTTCAAGTCTCCAAATTTAGTGACGCGTTGGATCCGATTTGCCGACACTCGAACAGACCCCACGAGGGGGTCCTAACTTCTAGTGGACACGTCACTGAGCTGCGCAGGAAGTTGCTCTTCATTTTGAAGTAAAAATGTCGCGTTGATTTACGAATGATTTACGAAGCCAGAGATATTCTTCATGAGGTAAGCAATTTTTCTGTACAGTCGCCGGATGACTTTGTGCGTATGCTATGTCTGAGAAGTGATTGAAAGGTAGCGTCTGAATCTGTAGGTTGTGAGCTTTACGGAGAGGCACGGTTTGTCCCAAGATCTGTCGACTCGTAAATACACCCTATAAGGTCTCCAATGCTTTTGTCAAACATACTCCAAACATGTCTAACCCTAACCCACATTTACAAAGGCTCCAGAGCGTTTTAAAGTCCAAAAGTCAACATTCATTGAAAAAAGAGAGAGGTCGTGGTGTCCGAAAAACGATATGCCTCTATTTCAAACGTTTCTTTACATACAGTACGTTTCAAGGACCGGCTCCTTTCCACACTAAAATGTAAAACACACATGCTGTACACACACACACACACACACACACACACACACACACACACACACACACACACACACACACACACTTGGTAGATTCACAGAGCAGCTGAGCGCAGTCTGTTTATGCGTGTGTTTGCAAAGCAGCGGTCAGCAACCCATTTCATCTCCATCATCAAAAAACATACACAAGCACCTACTCTGCCTACACACACACACACACACACACACACACACACACACACACACACACACACAGACCTGCAGAGATATCTTAGCAAAATACTATAATGGAAACATTAAAGCAGAGGAATTTATAGAACGCCAAATGGAACATCACGATTTCAGGAGACAAAAGGAAAAGGGGAAGACGGGAATGAATCGGGGGAATGTAAACTGTGACAATGGAAGTGGAGGTTCCTTTATATCTTTTTTTCCCTTCCAGAATTCCCAGGTCTTAATTTCCCATGAAATAATCCCTCCTTAACCTCCCTCTCTAATTACCTACTCCTCTTTATATTCATCTACTCGTCGACCTAGCTCCCTCCTCAGCGGCTTTATGCCATTTTTTGAGCCGTGTGCTGCGGCATTGCTCTGGTGTCATTCTTAGATTCTTTTCTCCACTCACATCTTCCCCGCAGTATGCAGAATAGGTACACAAACACAAATCTAATCACTCAAGACGGTGGCACGAGAGACAGTGGCACATCAAACACACAAGGTAGGCTTTACTACAGACATCATCGCATTATCAGAGCGGAGCATGAGGACCTATGGAGGTGTGTGTGTGTGTGTGTGTGTGTGTGTGTGTGTGTGTGTGTGTGTGTGTGTGTGCGTGTGTGCAAGAGAGAGATACGGCAGACTCTGCAGTAATTTAAAAAGACAGCCCTCCTTTCCCAGCCTGGTCTCTTAAAAATGACGTTCCCATACAGCAAAACTGCAACGTATTTTCTCACAAATTGTCTTTGTTTTTGATGCATCACAAGAAGCAGGCGTAGGGAAGAGGTCCTGGATCAACATTGGACTTTCACGTCCGTAATTTTCACAATGTAACAAGCATACTTATTTTAAGCCAAACCATGATGTTTTACTAAACCTAACCAAGTATTTTTGTTGCGTTTTCTTTCCCCTCAAAACGTTCTTGAGAATGCAATTTAGTTGTTTGGGAACAATACACAGTGGACTCTACGCAGGTCGTCTTCCAATAGAAAGATTGACGGTTTGCTGGACCTCAAGTTGCCCCCTATAGGCTGTTCCATCGGTGTATGAATGTGCGTGAATGGGAGAATGAGGACATGTAGTGTAAAGCGCTTTGAGTGGTCTGAAGACTATCCATTTACCCTTTACCCTTTGAAGTCAACCCTTGGTTTGTGGACTAAAGCCTTGAGTGTGTCATTTTGGCCATCACAACCTTGGTTTTCATCTGTTTCCATATCGTTTTTTGGCAGTCGCGTCTTTGTTTTGGAACCAGAAGTCACACGAGAGGGTGAAGCTAAATACAACCAAACTAAATACAGTTTTAGGTGTAATCTGTAATATGGGTGTTGTCACCAGTTTATTAAAACTTGGAAAGCTTCCTCACCGTGGCATCCCTATAAAGCAAAGAATTGTGTGAAATGTGTCTTTTTTCCCCTCGTATTGCCAGTCAGGAGTAAAATCATACTTCTAATCATCGAAAGGATTCACCCTCTGGGGACCATGACTGTGAATGAAATTGAATAGCAAAACAATGTAAATTTATCAAATAGTCTGAGATATTTCATTCTGGACCAAATTGGTGGACCAACCAAAGTTGTCATTCCCAGAACCCCAGTGTGGCTAAAAGGGTATGGTATGTATTATGTAGCTGTTTTTAGCCTCATTATCATTTGTCATTGTAAACACATTCTGTGCAGCCAAATGTGGTCCAATCCCATGAAACCTCATTTTAAATTCGAGCAGAATTTGTGAATCTCTGATCTTCACTCAGTTTACACACTATGTATATTTAATAAAGAGTCGTTAGACGCATTAGCATTCATTTGGAGCTGCCTTTGGTTCCACCTGATGAAGGTGAGTCCAATATCCACTCTCTCTTAGCTCTGGTTTGGTCTCAGACAACTCCTGAGAAAAGCATCTGACTCTTAAGCTTCTAAAATAAATGCTCCACTATGTTCACCCACGTGAGGCTAACTGTGTCTGCCGCTAGGTGTACAGTGGGTTTAACCGAGCTAATTCACTGAAAGAACAGCTGCCTACTGCTGAAAACCAGGCTGATGAGACTCTGAGAGTGAACCAAAACCCCGGCCCAGTGTTGCTAACTCTTTTACAATTAAATAAGCTAGCAGCATCTGCTCCACAAGTTGTGACAGCCCAGGCCTCCACACAACGCGACACCCCCAAAATCATAATTAGCAACGTAAACACTGAACATGGCTATTTTTAACACAAATTCCGGTCAATAGGATTTGAACCTGAAAATTCAAGTTTTGGTCTTGAACTTGGAAAAATTCAACAATGTATTCGAAATAAAAATAAGTGTATTAAAAGTTTTTGGGGGTTAAATTTTGACTAAGTTCTTTTTTTTTTTATATATAAAATAGTACATGTTTTTATATGATTTGTGTGGATCTGGCATGGGGGCATGGTAAAACTACAGTGGTGTGGTATCATGAGTGACAGCATAACAAAGAAGGCTGAGGACCTGCCTCAACCACGTTGCCTTCAGTAAGCGTAGGTACCGCGAAACATATGACTCAATACTTTCTATACACCATATTCAAGTGATTGGCAGTAAACAAAATCAGTTTGCTGTAAAATTCACTACCTGTTCGTGAGGTTGAGACGCTGAGGACAAGAGTGAATGACAAAGTTGGTGGTAGTGCCGATGCCCGTTCAAAAATAACCCCCAAAAACTTTTCACACACTTGTTTTTATTTCAAATACATTGTTGAATTTGTTTAAGTTCAGGTTCAAATCTTTTTTTCAAATGAACAAAAGTATTTGTCCTAGATTTGTCTCCATACGTTTACAGCTATCCAGCGGAAGACTCCGGTGAAGTGCAATCATATTCTTCCCCTTACCTGTAGTGCTATTTATCAGTCTAGATTGTGTGGCTGCTCCAAAGAAAATTGATTTGAAAAACTCAGTGATGAATTTCTCGTCAAATTAAATCCATCATATTCCATAAAGAGCAATACAGTTGTTTTTTGCGGTAGCTATGAAAACCCTAAGGCCCTGCCAGCTCCTGTACGGTGGCCTGCCTGCCCCCTGCAAAGTGCCACCATGATCACTGCTGAACGGTATTCCTCCTCATGGAAAGAGTTAGGTGTGTGTGTGTGTGTGTGTGTGTGTGTGTGTGTGTGTGTGCACCAGGGGCTCGTCTGCGTGAGCACGCATCAGAGGCGCTGCAACACCTCTTACCCCCACCACGAGGTGTGTGTGTCGAAATGACGGAGTGAAAGAAGGCTATATTTAGAGGGTAAGAAAGGAGTGGAGGAGGCGGACGAGGGATCCTCTGATGGATTTTTGGCTACTTGAGGAGGGGGATCCAGAGAGGGAACGTTTTGGTGCATTCAAGGTTGTACGTTCTTGTGGCCAGAGCGTACAAGCTTTATTTTAATGTCTGTTCCCAAGCGGTGGCAGCAGTGCTTTCCCCAATCCCCCTAAGGAGGAATTGTTAGGAAAATCCTAAGATTACACCAATGAAATGCAGCTTATACAGCTTCTCATGGAACACAATGACAATATCTGAACTACTCTATTGTCTCTTAAAGTAAAATAAAATAAAATAATGCAGTGTCACAAAAATATGTCTGTTTCCAGAAGTCAATGCCAACTGGCTGCGTGTCAATCCATCATTTAACATTGATGCATTTATCATGCTTTTAATGAATGGCCCTCATCCTGAGGATTGGAGAGGGAACCGTCCTCTCTGTGGCTTGTCATTCTGCGGTGTGGTACGTACGGCCAGCGGCTTTTTTGTAGTGAGTGTTAGCGCTGTTGGTTTGGTCAAACGACTATGAGAGGCTTCCTCGGGTCAATAACTCCCCCGAGGAAGCTCTTCAAATGTCCCGTATCAATAAAGTCACCCTAACTGCATTGTGTGAATGGATACATAAGGGCAGCTTTGCCTGTGATGTGTACATGCGTATTCTCGGGACATTGTGTTTTTCTGGCTTTTCTGTGACCTTAAAGCAGTTGACCTCACTGTTCCTGATTCCAAGCATAGACTGAATATAAACAGTTGACGTAGTTACCGCCTCTTCTACAGTCGGTTTGTGGACTGTGGTTCAGTGGATCAGTGGTGAGCAGGGTCGTCCTTCAATCAGAGGATCGGTGGTTTGATCCCCGGCTCTGATACCTCATGTCGATGTGTCCTTGGGCAAGACACTTAACCCCAAGGTCGGAAGACTAAATAAGCGCTATACAAGTACATGTCCATTTACCATTACCATTAGGGACTACTCGCAGACAATGCCGTAGTGGCGACCTGTCAATCAAAGTAGCCCCGTCCTAGAGCATACTTTGCTTACTGTAAATGAATATCATGAGACCGCAAACTCATGTTTACAATATTTACTGAGGGAATAAATCAAGAGTTATTTTCTCATAGACTTCTTTCTATACAACCAGAGGAGTCACCACTGATGGTCAGTACAGAGAATGCAAGTTGAAGGCACTTAGGCATTGGATTCACTTTACAGAACCGAAACAAGCAGCTCATCGTACTTGTTTACGATAAATGGTAAATGTACTTGTATAGTGTCTTTCTCGTCTTCCGACCACTCAAAGCACTTTAACGCTACATGTACAACACAAAAATGACATCACTTTTCCGCCACATAATATTTGCATTCTGTGTGTAAGTAAGTTAATTGTAAAAACACACCTGTAGTGTAAAGGCCTAGAGGTTGACACAGGGCCATCAGATGAATGTAGAGGCTCCTTAAGGCTCTCATCATTTCAGTCAATGCTGTGCTTTTCACTTGCATATTGTTTCAACTGATGTGGGATTATATCATATCCTCACAAACGAATTGCCATGCAGAGAGACTGGGGCCTCTGGGGCTCCGGAGGGTCTGGGTGTAATCCTGCCATGAGCAAGACAAGCTCCGTCAAAGTGATGTGACTGGAGTCAGTCAGGTGGAATGATGAAAGCTACAAAAAAAAACAGCTTCTTTTAATAAGCTGGGCTGCATTATATTTCCCAAAAAGGGTCTCAGAACTCAACAATAGTTCATCCCTTCAGCGCTGGACAACGTCTGCTCCAGCAGCTGCTTCGCCATCTGAAAGTACCAACAAACAAATGAAGCTGCACAAAACAAGCGCTCCCAGACCGCGAGTGAAGATTGCATTCTGCGGTTGATTCAGCACTCCCTCATTTCCGACGACGCCTTTCCGTTTTCTGTGTCGCTCCTCGGTGCCAGCGACCCACATTAGCCACTTCAGCATCGGACGGCCCCACAAGGGAGCAAACAGCGCGCGTGAAGCTTTTCATTCTTCAGCGGACAGCTCCGTCGGCTGAAATCTACACCCTGCATCGGCTCGCTCAGCAGTGGGCGGCTCAGCGGCTCGGCACACTGGCAGGATTCAGACCCTTTGGGTTCCTCTGACACCCGAAGGGGATCAAACACTTTTGCACAGAACCGACCACAATCTGAAGAGCAGCAGTCTTTTCTTCAGTTTGTGTTATGAACGTATATTTTGTTTTGTCTCAGAGTGAGGCAGAGGTGGCGCATCATCTATCTCATGCACGCGGATCGTTTCTGGTCAACGGGCTAAACTGTGGCCAAATGGTTACACAGACAGTCTGTGGTGTCGATAATGTGAATCCCCGGGTATTTAACGTTTATCTGCAGTTTTCTGTTGTGGTCCCAGTAATACTTGTTCCTAAAGTGTGCTCAAGTAGCACATCACACGACATGCGTCACATTTGAGACCACAAATACTGATGCACAACAGAATGTCATTCCACTGGCAAAATGTGATTATACAAAAGGTAGATCTCCTCTTGTTTTCCAAAGCATTTCAAAATGAAGTAAAACAAATTAAAGTTGTATTCCATATAATTCCTTCTCACACTTTTACAGACAAAAAAAAAAGAAACAAAAAGTTGAGGATGCTGTAATTTGCCAGGTGTGGGAGCAGGCTCTCTTTGTATTCTCTTTCTTGACCATCTTCGAGGTTGTGCCCAAAACCACGAGCGCTTTCCAGGGCAGGCTGAAAAAGCGAGGCGTGTGGCCATTCAAAACAGGCGCAGCTTCTTTAGACGTGGTCAGACGACAAAATCTATGAACCACCTTGTTGGAAGCACTCTGGCCTTAAGTGTGGGGGTCAGATCAGCATCGATGTTAATAAATGAACGCAAACTGACGGATTCACAAATGTGTTTGGGGATTTTTACAGGAAGGGCTCTCTCCACAAAAATGTGCCACTAACACTAACCCTTTGGAATTTAGAAAGAAACAGGAGTCTTCATTTGGGCACCTCCGGACTCCGGTTGGGCATCTCTATACACAGCTGCTCAGCCACGGCAAATTAAAGTGTGTCCAGGCATGTGCATGTGACTGATGCAGCCTTTGTGTTGCTGGGAGTTGTTGTTCTTTACTAGCGGGAGCCTAAAGCAGAGCATATGGTGTTATTGGCTGTTACAGGGCTTTGAGGATGCAGCTCAGCGCACGTTAACAGCTGCTGAGCCGAAAGCAACTGTTCCTGAGATTTCATTGTTTTCAAAGAGATTGTTGGTGGATAACATTTAAGGCCTAAAACAACCTGAAACTGACTTTTTTTAATGACGTTATAGTGCCCAAAAACTCATAAAGCGGAGGTTGTGTAGTGGTACAAAGAATCTGCCTTTGTGCACCACGGAGCGCTGGTTGCATCCTTTTTAGTCACGACCTTGATCTTTCCTCAGCCGTAACCAAATAGCATTAGCTGCTTGAATGTTGCGTTTTCAAACCACAACGGACAAATGTCACTCAGTATGCTTTTAACCATCATTCCCCCTTTTGGAAGGAGAGCAATTTCCCCTCCACTATACCCAGACTATCTGTCTGAGGGAACACCAACCGCCATAGTGAAAGCAGTTTAAGTTTACTGTTTTGGCGGGAACAAGATTCCAATGTAAAAACACGAGTTCCGTCTAAACATTGGTTTCGGCATCCGAAGTCGGACCTTCTTCCTCTGTGCCATTGAGATCAATTGTTACTACTAAGACTATTAAAATCACATCAATGAGCTTAACTCGTGTTGCACTGGGTGACATCTTCCTTCATTACCATGAACACGAACGAACGAACACACACACACACACACACACACACACAGTAGTTTATGTTTTATTTAATCCCACATTCATCGTCCTGCTCCCCCAAAAACCCCTAAAGAGCACCAAGTGTGGATTCAGTCCCCAACAAATGCATGTTTTTCTCGTGTTTGACTATCATTGTCTAAATCATTGACACACGTCCTAAAACATGCATCCAGTTGAACCCACACCTGAGTGTCAGTAGTGTGTTGAAAGTATTGCAGGGGTGCATGCGTTGTTGCTTTTGGTCTTTCCATAGGATTTGTTAACAACGTTTAAATATAAAGAAAGAATGATCTTTTTTGGAGATGCCATACTGAGTATTTGTGAACTGTTGTCAGGAAGCTGTCTTGTTGCAATCTGAGCAGCTCCTTGTGGTTTTCTTGCAGCCCTATCTGGTCTTTAGAGCAGTGGTTCTCAACCTTTTTTCAGTGATGTATCCCCTGTGAAATATTTTTTTCAGCCGAAGACCCCCTGACCAGTGCAAAGACTTTTTGGTTGAAAAAAATATGTAATACACAGCGCTGTGCCATCAGTATCTGCTTTAATATGGAATATATACACAATTCAGTTTATGAACGTTCACTTACATTGTATTGAATATTTATTAAATAACAATGTTTAAAGGATTTTTTAATGGATGTTCATTTTAAATATATTTTTTTAATCTTGCGTACCCACATTTGAGAGCCCCTGCTTTAGAGCGTAAACACCGGCACCAAAACAGTGAGGAGGAAAGGGAGCTCAAATTATGCCAGTAAGGTAGAAGGACATCAGCTGCATTTCTCTCACACTCTCTCTCACACACACACACACACACACACACACGCTGCACAGCGCGTCACAGCAGATCATTCTGCAGTAATCTGCTGCATGTGTGAGTGTACTGTATGTGGCGAAGGCTCGGGGCTTACTGCACATGCTATTTTCTACGCTCAATTAGCTGCTTTCGTGCAAGTGTTTGTGCCTCTGCATTTAGCTAGTGTGTGAGTGTGTGCGCATGCGTGTGTTATTGCCCCCCCGTGAAGCAAGAGGACAGTGGAGAGCACTCCGAGGTTAAACGCTTTATTTCTTGACATGTCATCGAATATAGTATGGTGTCCGTCTTTCTCTCTGCACCCCTCTCTTACATTCACGCTCCCCCTCTCCCCCTCTCTCTCTCTCTCTCTCACTCTCACTCTCTCTTTCTCTCCTACGAAGGGCAACACGGAGAAAGAAAGCTCTGTCGCAGCATTATCCTGAAAAGCACAGAGGGGGAAGGGGGACCCTGGTGGATATATTGCCTATAGCGCAACAAAACCACTAGAGAGGGAGGGGGAGAGAAAGAGCAATGCTAAAGGTTTAAGAAGAAAAAAAAACATATAAAAACAGGAAGAAAGACACTGAAAAATGTCAGGAGAGGAAAAGATATTTTGAAAACCGCTAGTGTGTGTCATTAAATACCATCATCTGGTTGTCATAGTTTTTGCTGCAGAGGGGATTGAGATCTTGCGGTTACCGTCGCGCGCTGCGCTTCAGCACTGAAGGTCAGAAGCTCTGTACTCGCTCCACAAATAAAACTGGCAAAGTCATTGTTTTTGGGTGATACGGTTAATAAACTGGGGCCAGCTTCCACCCACTGACCACCTGTCTCACCTGAGCTCTTAAAGGAACAGAGCTACATGTTGGGCAATAGACCTTGCTTTCTTTCTTTTTTTCCCTCCTGTCAGATGCAAATATGTCAAACCAGGGAATGCTTATTTTTGCTTAGCATAAAAGACAGGAAGCATCTTATCCTGCTTACTTTGGAGTAATTGAGTAGTAATTAGGTACTTAAATTGTTCATATATTACTGTTTACCCTTACATTTAGAGTATTATTCATCCATTCATTTATTTGTTTCAGCTAACTACGTCAACTGTTTATCGCAATTGTTTATTCATTACTTTAAGCTAGCTATTTCAATAGTTTTGCAAATGACTCTTATATGATCTAGTTTTTTTTTTTTTACTATTTATCCGTTGCCTTGAGTAAACTATAACTTCTCTGCTTGTTTGCTACACACGGCAACACGGGGCGTCCCAACTGGCTAGATTGGTGGGAGGTGTGTAATGTGTGGTCAGCATTTACTAATGTTGAGCAGCAAAAGCAACTGTTCCTGAGATCTAATTGTCTTCAAAGAGATTTTATTTAAGGCTTGAAACGACCTCAAACTAACGTTATTGTGCCACAAAGACTCATGAAGCGGAGGTTGTGTAATGGGTGGTTTGGCTGTACAAAACATCTGACTGTGTGCACCATCTTACTTAAAGTTATTTTGATGTCCGTTTTCCTCCAAAGGTCCAGCAACACGAGCAATCCGTGCACATGTGCAAGCCCCTGTGGTGTTTAGGCAGCAAAACGATTTGGGTAGGTTTAGGAAAAGATCATGTTTTGGGTTAAAATTAAAAGTGTAGTTATCCAAGTATGGTGAACGTTAACTTCTAGTTCCACACAGGACACAGAGGGCTCCTGAGTGAAAGTCAGGGTTTTTTGGACCCACCCATCCACACCAACCTTCTCACGGACTTTCTTTATACTACGTCCCTGTCCTGTCAGGATTATGTGGATTCCATACACATTATAGTGCATTACATTTCATGTACATGGTACAGGTATCTGTACCTACTGTACTATTATATGGGAAAAGCCTGGGCTGGTAAATTGCTGGTTATTGTGATGATATATTTTACAACAATAACACAACAATTTGAATCCTGTTTATTTTCCATAATATGTGTTGTATTTTTTTCAAATTAAGTGCGGTACTCTGGTATGGTCTCCTGAGAAAAATGAGTATTGTAGCTGCTAAATGCTGCACTATGTCCACCAACTAGTTGCTGTCTGCTGTTTGGTGCAGAGCAGGTAGTGTCCAGTGGGTTTAACAACTTTAAAGAAAATGAAAACAGCTACCAGCTGCTGGTGGAACAGAGGTCAGTTTGAACAGTTTGTGGTCAGTGTGTCACAGTTCAGCGATCACTCACTCCCTTCTGTATTACCTCGTCAGCTCCATCACTCTCAGCTGCCCACTCTTGCGCCCCAGCTTCACTCACACTCACTGCCAGATCGTTCTCCGCATGTATGCCAGACCCTCCAGCAATTACTCCCGGACTGCTCTCCCGTTGAAGAACCTGCCCGTTTAGACTTCCCCGCTTTGTCTCTGTCCCGAAACACCGGCGTAGCCTTTTGTCCCCGAAGGTCCCCCTGGTTCCTGTCGGCTTTTTACCCCGGAAGCAGATTCTGGACTGTTTGTGTTTTGTTAAATCTGCCTGGAATAAAGTTTGTCGTAACTATTCTGGAATCCCCGTTACAGTGAAATATTTGTTTAATATCAACACGCGTTTGTGCCAGAGAAACGGAGGTTAGAGCTTCTATTCAAGTGTCAAATGTTTGACGAACTCATTCAAGGTCGTTTAAAAAAATAGGCGACCAGCTAGAGCGACAACGGTCACATCAAACCACACTTTGATTGTGCATCCTATAGCTGATTATCAATAAGGAGAGACAGGACGTGTGCTTGAATATCAGTGGGAAGAAACGCTGTTTTCACTTTCATAAACATGTGGCTGAGGTCTACTCCCCTCAAGGGAAACGTATTTCAATCGACTGTCACTGCAGCATAGGCAGTAGGGGTGCAACGGATCATAAAACTCACGGCACCGATCGAACCATGGAGTGGAGTCACGGATCGGATCAGCACAAAAGAAAAAAGGGAGCAAAGATAACTTTTAGAGATCCCTGATCATGTTTTTTTGTGACCAAAACTAATTGATCAAAGGTGACACATATTGTCAAATACAGAATGTTGTGTTTGGTCGTAGCAGCTGGTTCTCACCAACACTACAGTGTACAAGATTACATGTTAACATTATGATTTACCTTCACCCAATAACTCATTTCCACTGAACAGAGCCTGAACGCATCATAATATAACTGAACCTTCGTTCGTTGGCCGTTAGCGGTGCTGCTAACGTTGCTAGCTCTCCTGTTGGTTTAAACACTGATACGTTGTTTATAATGTCACATGATCAGAGATCAACAACTAGAAAAACATCAACGATGTCCTGATCACATGTTCTTCTGAATATTGTAGGATAACGATCGTCAGTGAAACCTTTTCGCACTGTGATGGTTAACGTTAAACTGTGTCACGTTCACATGCGTGCTGAGCCGTGGGGGGTATCAGTCCGGATCCACAGTGGTCCCTTCAACCACTAGTGGGCAGTACATGCAGATAGACCTTCGCCAGTCGACGCCAAACGATCGCTTTTGTGGCAGTCCAGTTAAATGCAACGGTTTTTATTTAAATCCTTCTTGTAACTGTATACACTGTTCAAACAATCCGTTTCACTTTAATTAATTCCATTGTTAACGAAGGAATATCGATCATTGCTGCTTTAAAGCAGCGGTCCCTTCTGGAGTCCACAACCGCCTCTGATGTGTATTGAAAGAAACGTGATGATGCTGAACTGTCTGGTGCGTCAATAGTTATCTAGAACGGGGAAATCTTTTTTTTTATTATTTGGGTTACATCACCTTACCCCAAACTGCACACCAGCGGTCAGTATTGTGTATGTGCTGACAGGATCGGGCATAGCTGAGCTTTCTGCCTGCCTAACTGCAGTATTAAGTACTACGCTTCGGCCATGACGGCACAGACAGCATAATGATGAGGAACAAAAATAACTCGCGTGTGCCGCTGAGAATGAGGTCAAAATGGCATTAGCGGTGCCGCAATTGGCTGCGTGTGGTGGAAGACACAGAGAAGCGTGTGTGAGTGTGGAGGTGTGTGTTGCTACCGTGTTGGTGTTTTGTTTCCCGCCTTGAGGAGCTGGGAATTGCCATCGGCGTGTGCTGGGATGGAGGGAGGTGGTGGGGGGGGGGGTTTGCTTACAGAGGAGCACCATTCAGCTGAGAGATCCACCTGAATGAGGCTTGCCGAGACGCACGGCCCCGATCGATAAGCGGATACGAGCGTCCCAGCGTGCCCAGCTCAGCAGGAGAAAAAAAGGGGGGGGGGCATTAAAATAGGGGCAGCGGGAACGAAAACGGTGTTGTGGTGCAGAAAGTGACCCCCATACCGTTCTTCTTCTTCTTCTTCTTCTTCCCCGACCGCTTTCTACTCTGAATGCATTTCAACACACGCACACACACACACACACCACAACCAAAAACACCTCTCATCCTGGCACCCCCTCCCCTCCCCTCTCTGTCTCTCCCTCCTTCTCTGCAGCAGACTAGAGCGCAGTCAGCTACTACGGGGACTGCAGTGTTACGCTATAGCACAAGCGGAGAGCTGGAGAGAACCAGAGAAGAGGGAGGAGGGAGGGGGGGGGGGGGGCTCAATAGCGATAATAAGCAATCCAGCACTCAGCTCTGAAATCGCGGTAATAAAGCATGCACGAGCCGTCCGTGGCGACGACGGGGAGAAGAGTAACGATGGAGGGGGGAGAGAGAGGAGGGGTAGAGCTGCAGAAGAGCAGAGGACAGGAGGGGGGGGGGGAAGAGAAGAGATGGGAAAACCGTGCTGCATTTGCGGGGATGTTGCATATGTATGTGACGGACGGACGCACGGAATTTAACCTGCGATTAATTTCCTCCCCAGCCGAGAGACCGCTCACAAGGTTCGCCCTCGTCGTTCTCCAACGAGCTAATCAGCTAAAACCGAGCCGACTGCCTGACCTCAGCCTACCTGAGCGCCGCCGCTGCTGCTGCGCTGGTCGCCCCCCCTTTCCAACCTATCTTCATGTCACCCGCGCTGGCACCGAAAACTATTGACTGCAACACTTTCAAAGTCACCTCAGCTGTCATACTGATCCCCTCCCATGACACCACCACAGCCTTCAAGGTGTCTTCTTTGGGGGGGGGGGGGGGGGGGGGGGGGGGCTTGTTTGGCTGCCATTTCAATTTTCTAACTTGACGAATTTGAGGATAAAGCTGCACAGAGCAAGATTCTTCTTGGGGAAGCAGAGCAATGCTGCAGGTTCACACTCCGTCTAAACTTCCTTTAGGTGTGTGGTATGAACCAGTGGTTCTCAACCCTCACAGACCTAGCGACAACTACCCGACACCCCTGGTGAAGAACACCAAGTACCGCAATATGTTTGACCAAACACCCCCATGTCGATATTGCGGCCTTATTGCAGGGTTGATTTTGGCGCTTTCACTAGTAATCTACATACACAATGAGATTTTTTTCGAGAATTTTCGCTAGTTAAATGCATAGCAGTCTTTTAAAAAATAAAAAAAGGTTTACATTTAGGAATAGATCATGGCTTGGGTTAACTTAACCACGGCAGTGCCGTTGGTGAAGTACTAAAGTTAAGCCACAAAAAAGTCAACGTTTCACATGGGGAGCGAACAGCGGCCTCCTGGCTGAAAGATCACTGTTTGTTGGACGCATCCCGCTCCCTTGGTACTTAAGAAAACTACTTCCTGCACTGAACGTTGGCATTGGCCACAGATTGTGAGGCGCAAAATCAACTAATTTGGACATCATCTCTCGGGGGAAATGAAACCATACCTGCATGTTCTTAGACTTGTGTGTGTGACAGATTTAATCAACTAATCGATTAGTTGACAAAATTGTATGTGTTAGTCGGCTAATAATGTCTTTGGTGTACTGTCTGCTTAAGTCCACAGAACCCCCCTTTAAGAGAAAGTTAAGCAGAGGAAGGGAGACAAAGACGAAGGGTGAGAAGTGGCATGAAAACTGAAGAAGGGAAAAGAGAAATGGAGCAATCTTCTTCTTTTTTTTTAAGAGAGAAACCATGACTGCGAGTGAAGCCGAAACTGAGTGGAAAAATAAGTGTAGAAATAAAATCTCATCACAAGACTTCCTTTTGCCTGGACTGATGGTGTTAATTGTTTCAGCAATAGCGATTAATATCGTCAACACGCAATCGTGGGAGTAGGGATGCACCGACACTGACTCAAATAGCTTGGTCGGGAATCTGTGACCATGGGGTCGCTCAGTTCAACTCTATTCCTGTATATACAAGTTTATCCAATAAGTTATACAGTATATATACTGTATGTGTTTTTGTTTTTTAAAAGTTAAAAGGAAAGCAATGTTTGAGTCAAGGCTGAATGCAAGGAATGATCGCAGTCACTTAATCAAACGCTGCCCAGCTATCTGTATCGGGACTGAAATAGAATCAGTCCATCTGTACATGGAATTGTGGCCAAAAGTTCAAACTGGTAACGTTCCGGGATCTTCACAACTCTTCCTCTTATGATGGATCTCACCCCTCCGTCACCCGTGTTCCACCCCTGACCCCATGCGTCATCACACACTGCGACTTCACCAACTCTGCACCAACCCTCACCCTCCGCGTCACACATTTTAAATAATCTGGCAGAAGCCAAGGGTGTACATCGGCCACCGGTCTATTGCAGTAAAGTGGTCTGCGCTATGCACGCCAATCCATCCCCCACTTACCGCTTTACTACATGAAGGGTACACTATGTCCTGCATTTCCACTCTTTTTCTTTCTTTCTTTCTTTTTAAGCCACAAAGGATTGCCCATCTGTGCTGTAAAGCAGTGTTGTTCCTGCCAGGTACCAGCTCTACATATGTTAACTCTAATACGTGGAAGCCGATGGTGAGATTGAAGACGCTCATGTTGTTCTCCAGTCTACACCGATCAGAATCAGAATCAGAATCAGAAACCGTTTATTTGCCAGGAATGTTTTCACACAAACGAGGAATTTTTTGAGGCGGAAGGTGCATACGTTGGACATGGACATGGGACGTAAGACGAGACAATCAACAATCAACAAAGGGAAGCAGCAAACTGACGAATGCAGAGAGGAAGAGCAGTGTTTCGTGGCGCAACAGTGTTTGCAGCATCACATCCAGACACTCGGGCACAGGTAACCTGCCAGCACGCAGAACTATACGCACACTCATGAATAAAAAGTAACACACACATACACACACACACACACACAGCATGTCATTGGATGCAGTGTGAGGTGCACGCTTTGGTTTTGTTTCATCTATAGCATGTGAAAGAAAGAGTATGGAGCGGCACTAACCACCAACCTTTGGGTTTCCCCCTTCAGTTACCCGGTAATTAAGTAGATTACTGGACCACATGTGGACGGATGGTGCAGAGAACTGGACTCTAAATCAGGGTTGTGCCTTTAAATCGTGTTAAAACTGTGCCAGCATTTTGCAGGAGAAATCCTTTGGCGCGCACACACACACACACACACACACACACACACACACACACACACACACACACACACACACACACACACACACACACACACACACACGTGGACACTGGATAGAGAGAGAGACAGAGAGAAGGCTGGACTGATGCGCACTGACGCATCAGCGGTGGTCAAGTCTTCACACGATGATATCAATGGGAGAGATTAAAAAGAAAAGAGCAGCGGAGGAGAGTAGGGGGGGGGGGATACACGAGAGAGGAAGGGAGAAAACATTGCAGTGAATTTGACATTCTTCCACTCCTCCAAAATCACTTTGAGAGGGTAACTTTACGCGCGACAATGCGCAGTGGCCAAAAGCTGTGCCAAACGGCGCATGCGAGTGCAGCGCAAAGAATGAAGGCGCGAAGTCCATTAATATTAAAGGTGCAGAGAAACGGGAAAGTGAGTGTGGGGAGGGGGGACAGAACGGACACTTGTCCGGCCACTCACCCGCGCGTATTTGGAGGAGTACGGGTCCTCGAACAGCGCCCACATGTAGGGCCGCCACACTTCCCACCTCGTCCTCCTGCGGCCGTCCTCCTGCATGCACAGCCGCTTCTGGTCGCCGTCCGCCCCGCCGGTGAGCGCTGGGTCGTCCTCCTCGTCCGGCTCGGGGGTCTCGAAGCTGTCCAGGGCTTCCTCGGCGTCGCGATGCTGCCGGTAGTTCATCCAGCAGCACGCCTCCACGTCCGTCTCGTCGATGCCCCAGAAGGCGAGCTCCTCCTCGAAGAGCGGCCCGCACACATCGTTGGGGCAGTGGAGCTTGCCAGTGCGGTAGTAGTTGAGGATGAAGGCGAAGGTGGCCGGGTGGCGGTCGAAGAAGAACTCGTCGGACTTGGGGTCGTAGTCGAAGTTGCTGTAGGCGTCGGGCTCGGTCAGCCAAGACAAGCGCGTGCCCGGCAGCGTCTTCAGGGTGCTCCGGTAGGTCTCGTGTCGGATCCCGCCGCAGTTGATCACGATCTTCTCGCTATCTGACGCCGAGCAAGTCATGACTGCGCTGGAGCATGCTTCGGTCGGCGCGCCCGACTGCTGCTGCTGCTGCTGCGGCTACTGCCCGTCCCCATCCACCGCCTGGTCCCTCGCTCGGAATGCTACTGTTATACCGTCCCGGCAAGGAGTCACAGGGCCAACTGAGAGGAGGAGGAGAGGAGAAGAGAGGAGAGGAGAGGAAGGAGGAGTCTGTGTGTGTGTGTGTGTGTGTGTGTGTGTGTGTGTGTGTGTGTGTGTGTGTGTGTGTGTGTGTGTGTGTGTGTGTGTGTGTGTGTGTGTGTGTGTGTGTGTTGTGAGATGCGGATTTTATGAATCAATAGATGTGCCCGCTGAATCACTGACTGCCCGATTGACTGACTGATTGAATTCATATTACCGGATCATTTGATGTTATTATAAGGTCAAAACTGCCGCTGCAGCCAAACAAATCTATTCACATTCCGCACGTCGTGGCTCTCTGGTAGCTACAGATGAATCCGCTGCATACGTGGATTGAAATGAAAAGAAATAAGAGTAAGTGGACTGAGAAGCAGAGAAAGAGGGGTTTTGCACAGTAAATGCTCAAAAACAGAATTAACGGGAAGCTGCGTGGCATTGTTGAAGAAAACTACATGTTCATCTGTATGTGGGACAGAGGAACGCCCTCTGTGCAAGACCAGTCCAGTTCTTCCACCACACCAACCTTGAGGGGAATACTAAAAAAATCTTTCCGGAGTACGGGACGTTGTCATTGTTGCAACAGGAAAGGGCCAAACACAAACCGTTCACACTAAGTTGGAAGAATATTGTCTGTCTCGCATATATTTGTATGGCAGAGGTTTAAAAGGGAAAGGTCAGCTGATTTGAAGGGTCAGTGTAACTACAGTAGTTGGTGGTCAGCAGCCACAGTTTTGAGCAACAGACCAACACGGTTTTACTGCAGCTTGTGAAATAGTCACAAAATGCAGCAATTTTGGTTTCAGATTTCAACTGAAGGGGCAAATTATGAAACTGAGTTTGCAGTGCATGCTTTTACACCCTGGTAGAGCTGTGCCTGTCTCCTCCTCTGCCTCGGGCCATGGTCACACAAGCGCCTGGGGCATATTCGCGTTAAAGTTTTCCAAAGTTCAACTCAACAAATCGCAGCGTCACTTGAAACTGTAATACTTTTTAGTTTTGGAAATCCCGATACACTACTGGGGGTTACTAGGGGAAAGTACAATGTGTTACTGCCCCAAACAAGGTAGTCGTTGGCAGGGGGCAATGAGTGAAGTCAATGTTACTCGTCAGTCTTAAAGCTGTATTCTCGCTATTGACCAGCAGGAGGCGACTCCTCTGGTTGTATAGAAGTCTATGAGAAAATGACTCTAAACATCGTAAACATGAGTTTATTCAATTTTTCAATTCAGTT